>SRSE01001396.1:0-98566 GCA_005024645.1 Planiliza haematocheilus
GAAATGTACAAGAGGGTTACCTAGGCAACCAGAGACTGGGACGTCCACTAATGACCAAGTGTCTGCTACAGAGAGATGGACGGTGGTGAGGGGTTAGCTATCAGCTGTACACCTCTCAGGTTTGAACCAGCTGCTGGTTGTTCAAGTGCAACAGGAGACGCCACCGTCGACCTTCGCTGTTTTTCTTTGTCCAGACTTTAACAGTAGATGTTAAACCTTAACCCACATCCACGTCATCCATCCAGTCTCCAGTAAACTGGAGGTACTTGCTTCGGTCTAACCAGCCGTCAACCGTCACCTACCACTTCCTGACAGCTGACAGATTGACGAGCCACGTGATTGGCTGTCTGCTCCGGTGCCAGCTCTGTAATTAGATTGATGACAGGAGGGTTTGGGGCAAACTTTCTTTTCCATTATTTATTTATTTATTTGCCGTGTGCGGAGGCAGCGAGCCACCTCCCACTCACAGCCTCCTCTCCTCACATTTTATCACACATCACAGACATGCAGTGCGACAGGCGGACACGCTAAGACGCGTGTCAGAGGCCGGAGCCAGAGGCGGCGTTTTAACACCGCGCTGTAAGCTTTACTACACAGAGCTGTCAGTCAAACACAGGCAGGCCTGCAGGAGGAGACGGGTCAGATATACACAGTCTGAGACCAGCAGACATGTAGAATTAAAGGGTCTGTTTGTTGTTTGTTGCAGATATTTACTCTCTTTGTGTTCTGCATGTTGCCTTTCCTGCTTCTCCTCCGTCTCTTTGTCTCTGGTTCACACTGAGCTCTTTGTCTTTCTGCATGAAAACGACTCAAAACATCGGCGGCTTTTCACACGAGTCCCAATCAAACACACGGAACAGCAATATTACACTCAGTCTGATGTTTGAGGACAAAGGAGCCTTGTCTCAGAGCTCAGAGAAAGAGTTGTTGTTGCTCATCAGGCTGGAAAAGGTTCCAGAAGCATCTCTAAAGAGTTTGGAAGCCACAAATAATCCACAGTCAGACAGATTGAAGACGACAGGAGTGGTCCACCAACAAAGATCACTCCATGATAGTCTGAGAGGAACCAGAGGAACCCAGGGGAACTTCTAAGCAGCTAAAGGCCTCTCTCTCATTGGCTGATGCTAATGTTGATGAATCCACTGAACAACCATGGTGTGATGGACAAAGACACTGCTCTCCAAGAAGGACATTTCTAAACATCATGTGGACAAGACAGAAGACTACTGGGACAATGTTTAGTGGACAGATGAGACCAAAGTAGAATAGTTTGGTTTAAATGAGATGAAGCATCAGAACCTCATCCCTCCATCAAACATGGGGGTGAAGCTAATGTCCTGGTTTGGGCCTGTTCTGCTGCATCTGGACCAGGACGCCTTGTCCTCATTGATGGACCAATGAACTCTAAAAGAAAATGTCAGGACATCTGTCCATGAGCTGAATGTGAAGAGAAACTGGGTCATGCAGCAAGACAAGGAGAACCAAGAACACAAGTGGTTCTACAAGAGAACGGTTAAAGAAGAACCAGATGAATGTTTAGGAACGGCCAAGTCAAAGTCCTGACCTTAATCCAAGAGAAATGTTGTTGCTTATCTCTGGACCTTCAGTCTGAACTGAGCCAGAACAATCCACCAGCCTCGGTCACTACTTTCAATCATCGCAGCAGAGAGCGGAGAGAAGCATCTGCAGCTACTTTCCACTTGTTTTTTCAGAGGACACTGAAGCAGCGAGGACGACACTGTCAGAGCGTCTTTGTTTCACTCGTCCCTCCTCCGTCAGTTCAACTTCTTTGTCTTTGTGTTCTCTGTCTGTCTCCCGCCTCCTGTCTCAGCCACACGTTTTTACTCCATATCTGCCTCTCTGAGTTAGTCCAGGGGTCACTGTCTCCGGCTGTGGTGACTTTACATCCTGGCATTTAGGCCTTTGACGCAGGCTTCACATTCAGTCGGTGTAACAACATTTTATGCATTTCACGCTTATTCATTCTCTGAGGCGTCTAACAGCTAATCTCGGACAATCTCATTCAGCCCCTCAAAATCTCCATCTCTAGTGGATGTCCAAGTCTCTGGTTGCCTAGGTAACGCTCCAGGAAAAGACACGGTCCTTGTGGAAGGAAGTCTCTCTTTAACTTCTCAGTCTCGGGTTCAGTTCAGAAGATGCAGACATGAGGAGTCGTATCTGGAGGACGACTAAGCTCCTCCTCTTTTTAAGGCTATATCGTCCCCTAGCAAAAACAGCAGTAACGTGTTTGACTCGTGTCTCCGTTTTGGGACAATAGAGTCTGAATGAATAGACACTCCCTAACGTGTGCATCATTATAATCCGTGTACCAGAAAATCCTGCTCCGAGAAAACATCCGCCGCGTTTGGAACTTTAATGAGAGACAACAGTCAACTAATAAGGTCACTCGCCACCAAGTGGTCAGGGGTGTGAATTGCAAATGACGAATAGCCGTCAGATTTTTCTGTCATATTTAAAAAAAATAAAAATAAAATAATGAAATGAAAATATTCAGTTAACGTGACCCCTGAATGGAGCAGAAGCTTTTGCAGCTGGAAATCAGCATCTATCCACTGCACTGTTAGATTGAGCAAATTAGTTTTATTTAAAAAATAAATAAATAAATAAATAAATTGGTGCACTGCACCTTTAGAAAAATAGCGCTGTCCCTTTAAGAAGTACGTTGTGAACTACTGAACGGGCTTGTTGCAATAAAAAGTGAACAAACTAAACAATCCACCATCACTGGGAAACTTCTTTGCTTAGATGTCTGGATTTTAGGTGAACCTGACTTTGCAGAAATTTCAGAATCACACATTCTGCAAATAACTATCAGTGTGTCTTTATATAGTTATATGATGCTTTATATATTGAAATACGTCCACACGGTAGACATGCCTGAGCTGGCTGTGGTTGTTGCTTGCGTCATCACAACTTCCTGTTTCGGCCGTGTCGTTTTGGCGAAACATGCGAAAATGCACTTTGGGCCATTTTTGTACGAAATATTTCAGTGCGTCCCTAATCGATAATCCTTGACGTCCATTCTGCTTCCAGGCAACAGAACATATTTAAGGATTCTCTAAATAAAATGAGACAGATGTTTAGTTGGTGTCCTCTTTCAGCACTCGTCATGTTTTCTCTAATTTTTCAATCTCAGTTTTAAATCTGCGTTTTCTGTACGCTATACTGCCAAAACTATTCACTCACTCACACATCCACATAACTGTATTCAGGTGTTCTAGTCACTTCCACATCCACAGGTGAATAACATCAAACACCTAGACGTGCAGACTGCTTCTACAAACATTAGTGAAAGAATGGGTCGCTCTCAGGAGCTCAGTGAATTTTTCAGTTTCAATTACGGCTCAGACGACTCACAGATCTGCGTCTCAGTGTCGAGTGTTGACCTGAACCTCAACACTTCACACTGCAAGCCAAGGAAAGCCTTTAGGACTCTACAGGTGGAGGAACTTTAAGACTTTGTGACGTCAGCTTTGTCACAAACACCATCTCGTCATCATCGACAAAAGTCTGTTAACTGGGAATAAAAGCAGAGTGACGGGACGGTGGCAGGACGCCAGTTGGACGATCATTTAGATTCCAACCAGACTGCGATCACACAATCAGTTTCTCCACCATCCATTCAGGATCAGATGGATTTCTACTCAGATCACATATGGTGACGGAGAAGAGAAGCAGAGACGCAGACAGATGGCAGCCAAGAGAAAAAAGGTAGAAGACGACAGCTGGACAGAGGATGTAGGTAATCAAATCATAATCATGTGTAAATTTAATGCGCTGTAGATGGAATTAAAGCTGTTAAAAGGCAAATAAACACATAATAACACAGAAAGCATCCTGTCCATCTCGTCTTTGCACCATTAACTGGGTCTACAGGGCTAAAGCTGATGGTTCCTACCACGTAGAGCTGCTTCCACAGTAAGGCCCACTCCTGCAGCGTCGACGTCACCTCGGTGACGATGGGGTCTTCCAGAGGAACCACCGTCTCATGAGGCCTGGACAGAGAAGACAACATCCATGAGGACATTTCATTAAAGGACACATCCAACACAGACAAGGTCAGCTCAGACAGACACTTAGAGAGTTTCTAGTCTTTTTACTTTGAGTCTAAAATAATGTCGACCTTTTATCATCTGATCTCCTGTTTTCTCAGAGCTCAATGAATCCTTCTCTCTCCGTGTGTTGTTGAAACAAGTGCTTGAGAAGAGGAACCAAGATGGAACCCATGTGGACAGAGACGTTGGAGACATGGAGACATCTTGGTCGTGTCTAGACTCTACATATTCAGGACTGAAGGAGGACATGGAGGAGGAGATGGAGGACATGGAGAACATGGAGGAGGAGATGGAGGAGAACATGGAAGAGGACATGGAGAATATATTCCTACTTCTTCCTCTTGGGCTTTGTCTCCTCTTTTCATCTTCTGCCGCTTCTCCTTCATCCTTCTGTTCTTTATCTTTTCTTCTCCTGAAAGAGATGGCTCTTTCATCCTCTCATCCTTTTATTCCTCTTTCCTTCTTCTATTTAATCAGTTCAGGGTTGTAGAGAAAGCTGGTCCTCCTTCTCTTCTTCCATCTCCTTTTTCCACTACTTCATGTTATCTTGCCGCTCCTTCTTCCTCTCCTCCTTCCTCTTCTTCTAATCCCTTCGCCTTCTTTTTCCTCCTTTTCTCCTTCTCACAAGCAGAGGAGGATGTTTTTGAGCTTGATGAGTGTTTGAATCTTCCATCAGCTCCAACATCTTCTTTATATTTCTCTATCTTCCATCCAGCCTTTGACACTTTTGTATTTTGAGAACTTGAAAAACACTGATCATTGGTCTAGAGGGGGGTCCACCCTGGACAGGTCTCCAGTCTATCACAGAGCTAACACCAATCTAGAATCACCAATGAACCTAAGCAGCATGTCTTTGGACGGTGGGAGGAAGCTGGAGAACCTGGAGAGACCCCACAGACACAGGGAGAACATGCAGACTACACACAGAGAGGAACCAGTCGGCCTGGATTAGAACCTAGAACGTTCTGGCTGTGAGACATCAGTGATGACCATCACACCACTGTGCTGCCTGCTAACATTTACATGCATGGATATATCTATACAAACACTCAGCCAAGTTCACAACTAGAAGATTAAAAAGGAAGAAAGAAGAAGTTTAGTCAGTGAATAAGTTAGTTTTATGTCTAAAAGCTTCCAGGCCTGAGCAGTGTTTGTCTTTCAGTCGATAGTCTTCGTCTCATACATCATGTGGGCCGTCAAACTCAGAGCTGAGTCATTGTCTCAGGCCTGAAGTCAGAATATTAGAGCCTCTCCCCGGCCGCCGCCTCTCTGTTTTCATTCTTCTCTCTCTCTGTCTCAGAGCTGATTAATTAATAAAAGCCAGTGTGCTAGATTAGCCCGTCTCCCAGCTGAGCTGTAGCCGGCGGCCGCCTCCTGATTTCACCCACATTAGTTACACTTGTATCTCCGATGCTTCTCCTCCTCCTCTTCTATTTTTCACTCTAATCTAATCTCTCCCTCCTGTTTTCATGTTCATCTTTCTCTTCCCTGCCTCGTATCGTTGCTCTCCTCTCTGCTCTCATTTCTCTCCGCCTCCACCTTTTTTTTCTCCGGCGTCACTCTTCGTTATTCCACCTTTTCCTGACCTGAGTCTCATCTATTTTTGCTTTCCTGTGTGTGAATGTGTTTACTGATCTGTCAGAAGATGGATATGAAGCAACTCTCAAAAACAATTCATGAAGGACAGAGAAAGAAAATGTTATGACTGATGGAAGTTTAGACATTTCTGTATAAAAATGACTCAAAACATCAACAAAGTCCCGAAAGTAGACAAAGAGAATCAACCAAACACATGAAACTGAAATATTATACTGGTGAGGGAAATGAACAAATATTACGTATCAGAGAGGAACTCCTCTAGGATTAAATTCCATGTGTTCAGAAGTGTCTCCATCAATGTAATGAGACTCGGGTGTGGTTCATTTCCTGCTTTGGTTTCAATAGAATAGAATAGAACTTTATTGTCCATCGAGGTGGAAATTTGGCTATGGCTCACCAACACAAAGAACAGTACTAACATACAGACAAACAACATTACATTGACATAATAATACAATAAGAAATAAATCAGGGATTTGTGTGAAAATCTAATGTTTAAAGTATTTTTTATGATGAAATTCTGAAGAACACAAAATCTTTTAAACAACAGCATTCCTATCAATATACACATAAAGATGGAGCAACTCACTCCACAACTTAAAAGCTTTCAACTGATGTTTCCTCTAAACACTTTGGAACAAAACACTTCCCAGACTAACAGGTCCAACTACATTTATCAGAGGAGCTCTGGTAATGCTCCACCCTGTCACCTGATTTACCTGAGACAAACCAGGAAACAGTTTATTATTTTGTGAGACTAAAGAGAGACACAGACGATCAGATTCACCTTCAGACCAAACTAACACCTTCCTCTGAGTGAGTCCAGCTACAGGAGAGAAAAGTGGAAAACTACAACACTGCTGCTTCAAGCTGCTGACTCTCCACACACTGAAGGTGAGTTTGACCAAAAACAGGACTCAAAGTCAAAGGAAGTTTCAGGGAATGTATTGGGCTGTAACAACTAATCAATGTCAGTGATCATATACATTGTAGTTTTGTTGTCATGGTGATGGGTCAGTACGTCACTGCAACCAATGAAAACACATTTAATATCTGGTGGTGGAAGTAGATCACTGTGTTTAGAGTTTAAGACATGTTGGAGCTAGAGATGAAAACTTTCTTTATAAAAGGACCTGAAGCAGCAGTTGATGTGAGGAAACCCACCAACATCTCAGAACTGAAGTGGTTCTGTTCTGAGGAACCAAGCTGCTGGAGAACACTGATCAGCTGTTACCACAAACATTTAGTGACAAGGAGGTCACAGCAGATACTGGACACAAGGAGGAAATTATATGAACACATGATTCATGGTACTGACTAAATAAATACACTGGTGTAATATTTCTGTTTCATGTGTTTGATTGGGTTCTTTGTCTACGTTCAGGATTTGTGTGAAAATGTTTTGAGTCATTTTTTATGTAGAAATGTAGAAAATACTGAAGGATGCAAAAACTTTTAAGCAGTTCTATTCATATCAATGTACAGCTGAAGATTAAGTTACTAACCCCCTCTATGAAATTTAAAGTTTTTTCAAAATTTTCCCAAGTATTTTTTTGATAGAGCATAGCATTTCTAAACACAGTTTTCTTTAGAAAGCACAAATTACTTCCCCCTTAAGAACTGACAATTGTATTGAGCAATAGCACAAACCACTGTTGTGCAATGATGAGCTTTGACTTTGTAATGCTCGAACCTTGTAGAATCAAGTTAAAAATAGGAGTTATCTTCCAATTTACACATTGTATAAAACAATGGGTAAGGGTTTTGGCTGGCACTTGAGAAAGTATCAGAACCAAAAACAAAAGAAATCAGTTCAGACTTGTAAAAGAGTTGTTGATGCTCACAAAGCAGGAGAAGGATACACAAAGTTATCACAGCGTTTCCAAGTGTCAAGAAGTGGAGTTAGAAGCATCATCAAGGAATTGTGCAGAACAAGCCTGGGAGAGGTAGGAAGTGAAAAATAAAAAAGACCCTGGGAAGAAAACTAGTGAGAGATGTGTCTAAAGACCCCAGAACAACTGCCAAGACACTGGTGCCTTGTTGGGAATTGTAGTCTCAAAGAAACAATCACTAGAGCTCTGGACAGGAATGGACTGCCAGACTGCAGACCAAGACAAGAGACACCTTAATGCCAGACTGAAGTATACCAAGGACAACCTGGA
Organism: Planiliza haematocheilus; assembly: GCA_005024645.1. Classification (NCBI taxonomy): domain Eukaryota; kingdom Metazoa; phylum Chordata; class Actinopteri; order Mugiliformes; family Mugilidae; genus Planiliza; species Planiliza haematocheilus. The sequence continues at coordinate 7,838 of SRSE01001396.1, forward strand.
GATTATGCATACTAGAAGCATTTCCTTTGGACAAATGAGATGAAACTAGAGCTCTTTGGCCACAGAGACATTGCTTATGTTTGGAGAAAGAAGGGTGAGGCATATAACCCAAAGAACACCATCTCCACAGTCAAACACGGTGGAAGGAGTATTATGCTGAGTGGATGCTTCAGTGCATCTGGAACTGGGAATCTGGACAAGGTGGAAGGAATCATGAAGAAAGAAGGATATGTGAAGATTTTTAAAGAAAATGTCAAGCAGTCAGCAGCAAAACTGAGTCTGGGTCATTGCTTTGTCTTCCAACATGACAACGACCCTAAACACACGTCACTCCTGGTGAAGAACTACCTCCAGGAGACCAAAGTGCATGTTACTGAATGGCCTGCACAAAGTCCCGACTTGAATCCTGTAGGAGATCTGTGGGGTGAATTAAAGACCAAGGTCCATGCCAGAATGCCATCAAATCTGGAGGAGCTTGAGAGATTTGCCAAAGAAGAATGGGCTGGTATTGCTCAGGAGACGTGTCAGAGACTTGTTGAAAACTACAACAAACGACTGCAGGCTGTTATCCAGCAAAAACATTAAACATCAAATATTCTCCCGCTTATCAGGATCTGTGTCGCAGGGACAGCAGTTTCAGTCAGCACCTCCAGAGGCACCCCCAGGTTTTCCCAGGCCAGACTAGAGCTATAATCCCTCCATCGAGTCCTGGGTCAGCCCGAGGTCTCCTTCCCGTGGGACATGCCTGAAACACCTCTTCCAGGAGGTGTCCAGGAGGCATCCTTATCAGATGCCCTAGCCACCTCAACTGACTCCTCCCGACGTGGAGGAGCAGCGGCTCTACTCTGAGCTCCTCCCGTATGTCCGGGCTCCTTACCCTATCTCTAAGGCTGAGCCCAGCTGCCCTACGAAGGAAATTCATTTCGGCCGAATGTATTGGCGATCTTGTTATTTTGGTCATTACCCAAAGTTCATGACCATAGGTGAGGATTGGAACGTAGATCGACCAGTAAATTGAGAGCTTCGCCTTTCGGCTTAGCTCTCTCTTCACCACGACCGACCGGTTAAGCATCCGCATCACTGCAGATGTCGCCCGACCCCCTTATCGATCTCCCGCTCCCTCTTACCATCACTCGTGAACAAGACCCCGAGATACTTGAACTCCTCCACTTGAGGCATGACCTCCTCCCCGACCCGGAGTAGGCAGTCCACCCTTTTCCGACTGAGGACCATGGCCTCAGACTTGGAGGTGCCGATCCTCATCCCAGCCGCTTCACACTCGGCTGTGAACCGCCCCAGTCCCTTGTGGGGTGGTTCACAGCATTATGTTTCTTCATCAAAAAGCAGGGATGAGATCCTCCAATCACTGAACACGACACCCTCCCCCACCCGGCTGCGCCAACCCGTCCAACCCTCACTGGGAACAGGTCCGACTTACTACCAGCTACACGGACCAAACTCTCACTCCTATGGTACATGGACTGAATGGCCCTTAGTAAGGAGCCATCCACCCCTCACCGGATGCTTCTGGGGACACGGTCATAAGCCTTCCCCTGATCCACAAAACACATGTGGACCGGTTGGGCAAACTCCCATCTCCTCTCCAGCGCCCAAGTGAGGGTGAAGAGCAACAATCGACCGGACCCTCTTTTCCAGCACCCTGTCGGGAAGGCTGAGGACTGTAATCCCCCTAAAGTTAGAACACACCCTCTGGTCCCCTTTTTTAAAAATGGGGACCACAACCCCAGCCTGCGACTCCAGAGGTACTGACCCCGATGTCCACATGTTGCAGAAGCGTGTGAGCCAGGACAACCCTACAACATCCAGAACCTTCAGATACCCAGGGTGGATCTCATCTGCTCCCGGCGCTCCGCCGCCGCAGAGTTGTTTCACTACCTCAGCGACTTCTGCTCCAGAGATTGGCTGATCCAACCCCAGGCCCTCTGGCTCTGTTTCCTCTATGGAATACATGTTGGTGGGATTGAGGAGCTCCTCAAAGTATTCCTTCCACCGCCTGACAATATCCCCAGTTGAGGTCAGCAGCTCACCACCCACACTGAGAAGAGTGTGAGGGAGAGGGTTGGAAGGAACCTTTTATTTTTTTGTGAAATAATTTCATTTCTGTGTGGAAAGTCCAATAATGTAAACATCCAAAATAAAACTAGGATGTTTGAAAAAGTTGTGTTGTAAGTTCTTTGCTATGTTTAACAGCACTTGGGAAATACTTTCAAATTTTCATGGGGGGAATAACGCTGCCCTCATCTGTACACATAGTACATACTGAAGCACGATATTCAACTATCAAACACCTTTGGACTGAAACACTCCCTGACTAACAGATCAAAGTTCTACATTTATGAGAGGAGTTCTGGTAAAGCTCCGCCCCTTCACCTGATTTACCTGAGACAAACCAGGAAACAGTTTATTATTGTGTGAGACTAAAGAGAGACAGACGATCAGATTCACCTTCAGACCAAACTAACACCTTCCTCTGAGTGAGTCCAGCTACAGGAGAGAAAAGTGGAAAACTACAACATTGCTGCTTCAAGCTGCTGACTCTCCACACACTGAAGGTGAGTTTGACCAAAAACAGGACTCAAAGTCAAAGGAAGCTTCAGGGAAGTTAGTAGAAGATGGAGGAGAGCCATGACTGACTGGACTTTGTGTCTGCTGTGTTTCAGCTTCACTCAGAGACTAAATGGCTTCCAGATCAGAGGAGGATCTCTGCTGTCCGGTCTGTCAGGAGGTCTTCAGAGATCCTGTTCTTCTGTCATGTAGCCACAGCTTCTGTAAAGTCTGTCTGAAGAACTGGTGGAGAGAGAAACCAACACATGAGTGTCCAGTTTGTATGAGAAGATCTTCAAGAGATGATCCACCTGTTAGTCTGGTGCTGAGGAACCTGTGTGAGTCCTTCTTACAGGAGAGAGATCAGAGATCTCCAGAGTCTCTCTGCAGTCTGCACTCTGAGAAACTCAGACTCTTCTGTCTGAACCATCAGCAGCCAGTGTGTCTCGTCTGCAGAGATTCAGAAAAACACTCCAACCACAGATTCAGACCCATTGATGAAGCTGCACGACAGCACAAGAAGAACCTTCTGGAGACTCTGGAGCCCTTAAAGGAGAAGTTAAAGGTTTGTGAAGAAGTTAAAGTGAAGTTTGATAAAACAGAAAATCACATCAAGGTCCAGGTCCGACACACAGAGAGGCAGATTAAGGAGCAGTTCAAGAAGCTTCACCAGTTTCTAGATGAGGAAGAGGAGGCCAGGATGGCTGCACTGAGGGAGGAAGAGGAGCAGAAGAGTCAGATGATGAAGGAGAAGCTGGAGACTCTGAGCAGAGAGATAGCAGCTCTTTCAGACACAGTCAGAGCCACAGAGGAGGAGCTGAGAGCTGAAGACGTCTCATTCCTCAACAACTACAAGGCTGCAGTGGAAAGAGTCCAGCGCTGCCCCCTGCTGGATGATCCACAGCTGCCCTCAGGAGCTCTGATAGACCAGGCCAAACATCTGGGCAACCTGACCTTCAACATCTGGAACAAGATGAAGGACATGGTCTCCTACACTCCTGTCATTCTGGATCCAAACACTGCTGGACAAGAAATGGTCCTGTCTGAAGATCTGACCAGTATGAGACGAGGAGATAAACAACATCTTCCTGATAATCCAGAGAGGTTTGATTGCTACAGGTCTGTCCTGGGCTCTGAGGGCTTTAACTCAGGGACTCACAGCTGGGATGTTGATGTTGGAGATAACACATGGTGGATACTGGGTGTGTTAGCAGAGTCTGTCCAGAGGAAGGGAATCATACGATCTGGATTGTGGGGGTTAGAGTTCTATGAACGTAAATATTCAACATATTCACCACCAGATCCTCCTACTGATCTCTCAGTAACGAAGAAGTTCCAGAGGATCAGAGTGAATCTGGACTGGAACAGAGGAAATCTGTCGTTCTCTGATCTTGACACTAACACACACATACACACCTTCACACACACATTCACTGAGAGGATGTTTCCATATATTGAAACTGAGGATAAATTCCCAGTGAAGATATTACCAGTGAATCAGATCAGTTAGAGATAAACATTATGATTATAAATGTGTATTGGGCTGTAACAACTAATCAATGTCACTGATCATATACATTGTAGCTTTGTTGTCATGGTGATGGGTCAGTACGTAGATAAGATAAGATAAGATAAGATAGGACTTTATTCATCCCCGTGGGGAAATTAGGGCGTTACAGCGGCAGGAAACAGCAGTGCAACCAATGAAAACACATTTAATATCTGGTGGTGGAAGTAGATCATTGTGTTTAGAGTTTAAGACATGTTGGAGCTAGAGATGATAACTTTCTTTATAAAAGGACCTGAAGCAGCAGTTGATGTGAGGAAACCCACCAACATCTCAGAACTGAACTGAGGAATGGACTAAAATTCCAAACTGCTGTAGACCTGTAGATTTTTTGTTTGCCTTTGGACTTCCTGCTGTTTCAGCAGCGCTTTTCGTTGCCTTTTTGTTTAAATAAACTCAGTTTTTGCCCACATCTGCCTCCTCACTCCTTGTCCTACCTCCTCTGGATAATTCATAACAGAATGACACGACCACGAATGGACCCAGCAGATTATACTCCTGTTGATGAGAATACGAGGCGAGTACCGACTTATTATTTTCAACAAAAGCTGGAGTAAAAACTATGGCCCATGCCGGAATTTTTGCCCTCGTTTTCGGACACACGTTTAGCCATGGGGGCCCCAACAGGGAGATCAGGCCCTCATGGTCGCCATGGAGGCAGGCCTGTAGGCCGGCAGCCTCTGCTGCAACGGTCTGCAAGCCATGCGGTGGTGATTCCCCCTGCTGACCATCAGCCAGCCAACCTCCAGCGATCTTCTCCTGCTCCTGGTCCCTGCTCCCATTCCGGCTCCAAGGGCCGCCTCTTCTCTGGCAGCTGTTCTCAAGGTGGCTTTGACCCCAGCTCCTGCTCCCGTTCCCGAGGTGGATCCTGATCCTGTTTCTCTTCCTGTGCTGGATCCTGCTCCCGTTCCTGAGGTGGCTTGGACCCCGGCTCATGCTCCTGTTCCCGAGGTTGATCCTGATCCTGTTTATGTTCCTGTGCTGGACCCCAGGTCCTGCTCCTGTTTCCAAGGTGGCTCCTGAACCGGCTCCTGCTCCCGTTCCTGAGGTTGCTCCTGATCCCGTTCCTGCTCCTTTTCCCGAGGTGGCTCTTGATCCTGTTCCTGAGGTGGATCCTGATCCTGTTTATGTTCCTGTGCTGGATCCTGATTATGCTCCCATTCCAGTCCTAGCTCCTGCTCCTGATCCCATTCCTGTGCTGGACCCGGTTCCTGTTCCCGTTTCCGTTCCTGCTCCTGGCTGCCCCCCCAGAACTATCGGCCCTGTTGACCCGGCCTCCTGCCTTCACCCTCCACCCTCCCTGTTGAGTTTTGGACTGTGGTTCAGGATTTTGTTTTCTTTTGGGACGACTGGAATCCGTCCCTTGAGGAGAGGGTACTGTGATGGTCCTGGTTGTTTCATTTGCGTTTGTGTTTTGAGTTTTGTTCATGTTTCTTACTTTCCTGTTTTACTTGTTATAGTTTTTGATTTCCTCTTGTATTACCCCTTGTGTTGATTAGGTAATTGGTTTCCTCCCCGTCTTCTCTTGATTTGTGTCACCTGTGTCTCGTCACCCGTCTTCCTCATGTGTGCATATATAGCCTTCCTCTTTGTTCCTTGTCGCGTCATTCTAGTGTTTTTTACTCCTCTGTGTGTCTCCAGTGTTCTCAGTGTTCTCATCTTTAGTCTCATGTTACGTTTTTGTCTTTTTGAGAGTTTCGATTTTTCTGTTTGCCTTTGGACTTCCTGCTTTTTCAGCAGCGGTATTAGTTGCCTTTTTTTTAATTAATTAGTTTTTGCCCATATCTGCCTCCTCACTCCTTGTTCTGTACTTGGGTCCTACCTCCCCTAGATGATCCGTAACAGAGGCTCTGATATGAACATATGATTCATTGTGAAGACTAAATAAATACGCTGAAGTAATATTTCTGTTTCATGTGTTTGATTGGGTTTTTTTCAGAATGTGTGAAAATCTGATGTTCTGAATCATTTTTATTCAGAAATACTTTAAAGTGTTACTGTTACGATCAGACACGTCTTATCCGGTTTGATTCTGTTACTACGATCTCTGTGTTTATCTGAAACATGACGTCACAGATGAACTCCATCACTCTCCATCCGCTGACGTTAATCTGAGGGTCAGCTGTAGGTCAGTGGTCATCTCGCTTCACTGATCTTAACTGGAGCCGACTGTCACCGAGGAAACGAGCGCAGCACCTCTAAAAATACTTCCCGCTGCATCCTCGATCTCCTTTCGCACCTTCCTCGGCCTTGATTCACCTTAAATCTGTCAGAGCTGACTGTCAGCGGGATGCAATGATGTAGAGGAGGATTAAAAAACACATCATGCTGTTTATTCAGATCCTGAAAGAGCCTTACACCTGATTATGATTTAAAACTCTTAGTTCATTCTACTAACTTGTTGGATAGTAACCACTCAAATAAAAAACAATGAGTGGTCCTACAGCGATATTAAATTAGACCAGTTCTGTTTTCTGTTTTTAAGGGGAACTACTGTTTTTCACATAATGGACCTTATTTCTGGCATAAAATCCGATCGTTTACTCAACCATATAACTTTTGTGTAATTTGTTCGGGTGATATTTAGATCTGTGTATATCCATATAGTGGGAGTGAATGGTGCACAGAGACGCAGCCTCTAAATAGCTCTGACAACCAACCAACAATCAGACTAAACGAGCATCTTCTTCTGGTCGTATTACTGCTCTCTGCAGGACACAAAGCATCTTACTGTCTGAATTTCCTCCTTTCATCCTTATACTGATGTTTGCGTTCAGGCTTTTTCAGTAAACATTGCAACCCGTCATGTGATCCTGCCACTACGCCCTACTGATCATGGTTCATGGTTCATCCAAAAAAACAAAACTGAAGACGAGGAAAACTTGGACTTGTTAAGTTTCTTGAAGACGTTTCCTCCAGGTTTCGAGTTGACTGGTGGGATGAGGTCCAGTTGTTTCATCTAGACAGTCATGTAGGGATGCTGCTCTCAGACCTACAGAGCTTGGTCAATAGTCGGTAAAAGCCACTCCAGCTCTCTCATCTTTCTTTGGCCTGGAGGCCGACACTTGAAACTGTAAAAGGATTCGCTAATTCCAATTAATTTTACTCTCCTCGCCTTTAATTAAAAAACTCTTATGCAAATCGAGACGCGCTCCGTTAATTTGATTATTCAGAGGTTTCTTTAAAAAATAAAAAAAATAAAAAATTTCGAATCATTATGCAAATGTATTAAAATATGTACTCTTGAACTTGGAAGGGAATCTGAAAAGAAGGAGGCTCGTACCTTATTAAGAGAGAGAGAGAGTGAGTCTCAAAACAACCGATCCCAACAGAAATACAGATTTCATCAAATTACATCTTCAGCCGCAGAGGAAGACAAAATGTAAAGTGAACTGTGGCATCATCCCAGATACAGCAGACGAACCGTCTCGCACAATCAGGTCAGTGTATTGCGAGATGCTAACGTGATGCTAAAGTGATGCTAAAGTACTGCGCAGGAAGTTTACAGGCTTAGGCTGCTGCTTCCAGCATGCATTCACCACCAGAGAGGCGTCTGATTCACTGATTCAGCAACAAGACAATATTCAGCGACATAGAGAACTATCTTCAGAGACAAAAAGAAGAAGAAGAAGATGAAGAGTCCACAAATCTACAGGAGAAGATGCTGAACAAACTACCTGATGAGCACCTGAAATCCAGGTGTGGTGTCCGTCCGTAGGTCTGCTCAAAGCAAATGTTGATCAGATTCGGATTTTTCTTTGGACCTGTTCAGAGCTGGTATTTAAGTGATCTGACCACAAGAGACCAGCTTATCAGCAATGCTAGTGGTGATGCTAGTGGTAATGTTAAAGGTGATGCACACATTAAGGGCCGCCTAGTCAGCTGTAATCCTCTGTGTAGGTGGAGTTTAGTCTCATTCATTCAGGAAAAGAAAGTGTTTCCTTCTCTGCTGCAAACAGCTCAACACGACAGAAGATCTGATCAGATCTGGAGTGGTAGCTAAACAAGACACGTGGCGTCCACTTACAATCACATCACATGTGTGAACGGGGCCTTTGAGTCCTTCTTCACAGCGTGAGATAAGTGAGAGAATTAATCCAGAAAGAAGTGTTGTGGGTGAGAGTGATAATGTGATAAAAGGATCAAGGTGAAAGAGCTCATTCATCTTAGAATAAAGGACGGGTACTTAAACCACGACAAAGCTGCTGATGCTGCTGGCGTCAACTTATTGTCCGTCCATCAAGGTTGGTTAAAGGTTTCAAAAATGTTCTTATCAAGTATATAAAAAAATGAGAATATTAAATGTTCATGTCATGTTTTATGGGTCCCATAAAGTTAATTAGATGTGCTCCAGTCAGTAATTTACAGCCAGTTACCATTGGCTGATCGTGGATCATCTTTGTGGTTCCAATAAGACGTAAAGAACTCTACGAGGTGTTTTTCTCTCACTTACCCTCGGTTGGTGACGATGGCTTTCTTCAGGTGGACGTAGCTGGCAGGAAAAACTCCCTGAAGAGAAACAGAAAAAAAAAAGATCATTAAAATCAAACCATCTTCTCTAACGTTGCACTCGTCCAAGGTCTTCCAGATAATATTTACCAATGATGCGTGAAGGGTTTTCTCAAGCTGTACGGTCATTTGATTCTAAGGAGGAAGATCTTAATGTTTATTCTCTGGACACTGACTTTGACGGAAAGAAAACTCATGGTCAAAATATTCTGGACCAGAAATATCTGCTGCAATGACTCACAGGTTAGTAACATTCATTTAAATCCTCCACTTCCCAACAAGAGTCTCCAGAGTCTCCAGGTTTCTTTATTTCTTTTAATTGGACTCTGTGTAAATATTTACAAACATATTCAGTGAAGCCGTGGACCAGAGGGTCAATGGTTCCATCTCCTCTACGTCCACTTGCTGAGACGCCCTGAGGCGGCGCCTAAAACTCAGTCATCCAGGTCAATGTTTAACCAATAAATAAGTGGAGAAATAAATAAGAGAGAAATGTGTTCTCTCTCCTAGGGCTGCAAGAACAAGAACAGAGTGTTTTTCTGGTTAGGTCATTTATACTTCACGTCAGATAAGCATACGACACACACGCTAAGCATTGTGGGAGATGTCTGCCAGACGTTTTGACGACAGCGGCCGTCGGATCGCGCCATTCATTCAGCATGCACCCACACACAGTATGAACATCTCTAAACAGGAGTTATTAGAGAACATTAGCATCTGGGGGCTAACAGAGCATTTCCGCTAGCCTCTAGCATCTCTGCGTATCTGCATTAACAACACCCTCTTTTAATTTCTGACCACTCACAGAAAAGTAACATCGGACATCGAGCAAGCAAAAAAAGTTCTGCCCAGATGTCGTGTCAAGAACAAGCTACGAGAACTCCAGCTAATCTAGCTGTCTTAATGACGAACTTAAGTACTGTCGGTCTGATAGTAGCATCACTACACAGATAGACAATCATTTAATGTAAAAAGTGGTTTCTGAAGACATCCGCTAACGCTAACGCTAGCAGAAGAACGGTCCAAATCCTCTGGACGTCGTGTGGTAACAGAGAGAAGAAGGCTGCACATCAGCTCTCTGGCCTTTAGCTGCTTAGCTGCTATCCTATCTGTGGAGTACTACTAAATGTTATTCATGGTGCCGAGGTGCTGCATGTTTTTATACAGGCTATACATACCTGCAGCTCTCAGTATGTAGCACATGAGCTGTCTGTTCTCAGCAGATTTATTCAGGTCAAGAATATAGATCTATTACTTTCTACTGGGTTTCTATTAGTGACGTTATCAGAGACTTGTCGGTGTCGAGTATAAAAATCTGAACTCATGTAACCTCTAGAGTAGAGAGAAGAGTTTCCTCCCTGACGACATAACCAGCATCTCTGCAGTGTGTGTCATCACTGGAGTATAAACCCACTCAAATCTCTCACTCCTTTATTAAACTCTGCTTCTTTCAGTCTCTCAGAGGTGAAGCTACGTCGTCATTACATCTTTTCTCTCCCTCAGATGAGGAGGTAATTATCCACTTTGTGTCGTTACATCTGTGGATCTCTGGCGACCGGGGGAGACTTAAAAAGGGAAACTGTTGAATTTGCACGGCAGTAGCTGGAGCTGCAGAGGGAGAGCGTCACAGTGTGGGGGGATATTCATTCATATTCTGCGACGCGTTTCAGCGAGGGGAGGAAGAGCAGAGGCAGGGAGGAGGGCGTCTATCAGAAAGAGATGTGTGCATTCCTGTTCATTCATCACAACGTCTCCGTGCAGACTCGTGTACATGCATTAGCGTACGTTTGTGCGCGCTGGCGTCCAATTTCCGACACTTGACAGCCAGTCGGCAGGAAAACGTATGTAGGGTGTTAGTGGCAGCACGTCTCTGCGTCCTGTCTGAGAGCACGGCCTGCGGCGGCATCCTGCATAATAAACCCTGCTGTCTTTAAGGCGGCGCCGCCGGTCGACGGAGACGTATTGAGACGTCGACAGAGGTTTTAGGGTCAAACGCTGAACGGATGAAACGAGGACGGCAGTGCTAAGCAGGAACACTAGGCGGTTTAGACTTCTACGTCAAATTCAGACAGCCCAGACCATGACGCCATAGTCTGGCGTATCTCTGGCTGATTCTCCATTTCCACGATTTCCTAATTGATTGTTTTGGATCATTAAAGATGGAACACATGGAGGAGGTTCAGAGATACGACTATTTGTACGACTCGTCTTTGTTTCAGTCGTCATTGTAGAAAGTGAAGCAGGAAGTAGAAACAAAAATTAACCTGACTGGTTAAGGAGACACAGCGCCGACTAGTGTTTGGGTGTAGCTGTTACAGAGCAACGGTGGTCAGCGACGGAAGAAAAGGTTCAGATGCGGCGTCACCTGTCGGCTCAGAACCATGAACATGTTCCTTTAACCTTCGCGTAACATCTACTCAACTTCCAGCTAAGAATATTTCTTCCTAGCTTCATACTGTCCTAGCTAACAGTAGCTCTTCCTAGCTTTCAGCTAGCTTCCTAGTGCCCTAGCTAACATTAGCTCTTTCTAGCTTCCTTGTCCTAGCTAATAGTAGCGCTTCCTAGCGTCCTAGCTAACAGTAGCTCTTCCTAGCTTCCTAGCTAACAGTAGCTCTTCCTAGCTTCCTAGCCTCCTAGCTAACAGTAGCTCTTCCTAGCTTTTTCTAGCCTGCTAGCTAAAAGGAAACTGACTTTAATTCCAGGCTTTAGTAAAAGAGAAAACCTCACTTCTATTATCTGGCATCTGTTCTTGTAGCAGGAGAAGGATATGTAATATTGCCTCGTTTCCAGTCTAATATTTATGTTTCACGTGTCCGACTGCATTCTTGTCGCCTATTTTCAGGACTCGTGTGAAAATCTGCAGATGTTTTGAGTCGTTCGGACGTAGAAATGGAAAGCGCTCAGCTGTTTCTCCGTTTCCTTGACAAACATGAGCTCAGGTGAGGTCAGTTACAGCCACAGACTACAGACAGGCCATCCTGAATCAAGCCAGAGAGACTTAAAGTGAAAGTTTCTTTTTCCTTCTCCTGTAAATTATTCATCACCTCTCCATCAGTCCATCAGCTCTTCTCCTCCACATCTGCCTTTGTTTTTTTGTTCTGCTCACAAAAAAAAATAAATTCACATCCAACTCTGGTTCTAAACTGAGTTCTGCTTTTTTAAAAGAACTTTTCTTTGCAAGTTATTTGTTGTTTGTTTATCAGAGTAAAACCAGTTTTAATAAAAGCTGAAGTTTGGTGTTGTCATGAAGTTTATCCTCAGCGTCCTGTTTGTTTGGTTTTAATAAAGCTGTTCTATTTTCATCATCATCCCTCTCTCTCTCTCTGACACTCTTCTCTCTCGTTGTTAAACTGTTAAATGATTGATGGTCTCTGTAACTGTGTCGCTGACCAGCGGCGAACACGCTCTGGGTCATAAATGATTTAACTCTGCCTCCAAAGCTGCAACGACTACAAACAGAGACGAGATAGACGGAGCCGGACTGGATTAACAAAACCTGGAGAGAAAACATCAAACCTCCACAAGATGTCAGCGAGCGTCTAAGACACGAGTTTATTGTTCTGGAAGAGAAAGTAAAACAAAAACAACCAACATTTAAATCTACAAATATCTCCAAAACAACAACAACAACAATCTAGAACCAATAAACTGTACGATGATTTGTAGCTCTTCCTAGCCTCCTAGCTAATAGTAGCGCTTTCTAGCTTCCTAGCGTCCTAGCTAACAGTAGCTCTTCCTAGCTTGCAGCCTCCTAGCTAATAGTAGTTCTTTCTGTGCCCTAGCCTCCCAGCTAACTAACTCTGCCTAGCTTCCTAGCCTCTCAGCTAACATTAGCGGTTCCTAGCCTTTGTTACCATAGTTCTCAGCTGTTGGTTCTTGTCTCCAGGCCTTCAGAGAGGACAGAATGGTTTAAAACCTTGGTCAAAGCTCTGCCCTGAGTGAATCTCACTTCAGTAGACATGTCTCCTCCTCAGAAGCTTTTGAAAGTCTCCCATTGTCTGAGACTCAAATAACAACAAAGGAGGAAGCTGCGCAGTTCTGCAGCTGTGGTGTAATCACTGATATTTTATCTTCCCGTCTGATCAGAAATTATAGAGCAGGGAGCATCGTGATGCGGCACAGAGCTGAAACCAGGACAACGAAGAAAGCTCGGTCCAACAGAGGAGCTCACAACGGCGCTGGGGTTAGATGAAGTCCTCCAGGAAGATAAAAAGGAGACCGAACAGAAGAAGAAGAAGAAGAAAGCAGGACGGCAGAATGAAGCTTTCAGATTGTTAAAGCGACCGAAGAACAATGACGCACAGATTATCCTGAGCTCATCAGGAGCAGAAACAAAAAGAAAGACTAATTACTATAATGAGGCGAAAAGAAAGGGGGGAGCTCTGTGCGACGGTGAAAAGAATGAAATCTGTTTGAGAACCGAGAAAACTAGTTTAGTGGAGGAAGACCCAGCTCTCCGTCGCGTTCAGGTGAACGAGATAAAAACAGAGAAACCAGCGCTTTGAACAGGATGTCTGATTCTGCTGACTATCATCGGTGCTTTGAACGCAGCACGCCGATGTTTTAAAGTGTTTTTGGAGACGGTACGTCCTCATCTACCTGTGTCTCGTTCCACTGATGCTTACGTCTCAAATACACTATATTACCAAAAGTATTCGCTCACCTGCCTTTACTCATTCTATGAACTGAAGTGCCATCCCATTCCTAACTCATAGAATTCAATATGATGTCGGTCCACCTTTTGCAGCTATTACAGCTTCAACTCTTCTGGGAAGACTGTCCACAAGGTTGAGGAGAGTGTTTATAGGAATTTTTGACCATTCTTCCAAAAGCGCATTGGTGAGGTCACACACTGATGTTGGTCGAGAAGGCCTGGCTCTCAGTCTCCGCTCTAATTCATCCCAAAGGTGTTCTATCGGGTTCAGGTCAGGACTCTGTGCAGGCCAGTCAAGTTCATCCACACCAGACTCTGTCATCCACGTCTTTATGGACCTTGCTTTGTGCACTGGTGCACAGTCATGTTGGAAGAGGAAGGGGCCCGCTCCAAACTGTTCCCACAAGGTTGGGAGCATGGAATTGTCCAAAATGTTTTGGTATCCTGAAGCATTCAATGTTCCTTTCACTGGAACTAAGGGGCCAAGCCCAGCTCCTGAAAAACAACCCCATACCATAATTCCTCCTCCACCAAATTTCACAGTTGGCACAATGCAATCTGAAATGTACCGTTCTCCTGGCAACCTCCAAACCCAGACTCGTCCATCAGATTCCCAGATGGAAAAGCGTGATTCATCACTCCAGAGAACGCGTCTCCACTGCTCTAGAGGCCAGTGGCGGCGTGCTTTACACCATTGCATCCGACGCCTTGCATTGCACTTGGTGATGTGTGGCTTGGCTGCAGCTGCTCGGCCATGGAAACCCATTCCATGAAGCTCTCTGCGTACTGTACTTGGGCTAATCTGAAGGTCACATGAAGTTTGTAGCTCTGTAGCAATTGACTGTGCAGAAAGTCGGCGACCTCTTTGCACTATGCGCTTCAGCATCCGCTGACCCCTCTCCGTCACTTTACGTGGCCTACCACTTCGTGGCTGAGTTGCTGTTGTTCCCAAACGCTTCCATTTTGTTATAATAGAGCTGACAGTTGACTGTGGAATATTTAGGAGCGAGGAAATTTCACGACTGGATTTGTTGCACAAGTGGCATCCTATGACAGTTCCACGCTGGAATTCACTGAGCTCCTGAGAGCGGCCCATTCTTTCACAAATGTCTTGTTTCACAGTCTGCATGCCTGAGTGCTTGAATTTATACACCTGGGGCCAGGCCAAGTGATTAGAACACCTGATTCTGATCATTTGAATGGGTGAGCGAATACTTTTGGTAATATAGTGTAGACTGAATCATGTTCAAACTACAAACACGTAGCTGAGAGTCTGAAGCTCAGACGTCATGGTTTATTGATGCTCGGCTGAGAGGAGCCGTGATTAGAGGATCCTCTGAATGTGTCTCAGGCCTGATGAAAAATTAAGAACGTGTTTGATTTCAAACGTTTATATCGAGGCTGGCGTCGCTCTTAATGTGACACGAGGAAGAGGAAGAGGTCTTCATCAGATTAGAACCTGTTGATGGTTGGAACCTGTTGAGAACAGAGAACCAACAACTACCTCATTCCTTTCTTCCTCTTTTCCTCATTGTTCTTCTTTTCTTCCTCTATTTGATCTTCTTCTTCTTCTTCTGTTCTATATTCCAGTAGATGTTGTTCAGATGTGAAGACATCTATCTGATCGTCTCCGTGGTAACAGTCCGTCTAATTGATCAGGATGGAGTAAATATCACATCAGTCTGACACGAACACAACATGAACCACTGTGTGATCAGCTGTGAGACGTCCACCATCGGATTTAATCTGATCAGGAGGAGACACATCACATCTTTCTGCTTCCTAGTCTCATAGCTAACAGTAGCTCTTCCTAGCTTCCAATCGTTCTATCTAACTAGTTAGATAGGAGGCGAGCTGATAGTAGCTCTTTCTCCTACGACGACAGGACGACACAACTAGACACAACAAGACACTACAGGACACAATGAGACACAACAACACAAACTAGACACAACTAGACACACTATTAAGCCCCGCCCACATGTTCTGATTGGCCCGTCGGATCTTTACTGGATCAGAACCAGTCCCAACAGAGTCACTACTTCTTCTTTGCTGATTCTCAATAAATTCTTGATCAGTTTTCTGTCTTGAAGACAGTCGTCCTCGTCTGGAGATAACAAACTGATTTGTATGGACCTTGAATGGACACTGAAAGGACGGCAGATGATGTGGTCCATGTTTCTACCTGAACACCCAGCAGAGAACCAGAACAACGGCCGTCCAGATATAGAACTGGAAGAGGCTCTTATGGAGCAGGACAGAAAGAACACAAGGCTGGCTTAGAGACAGACGAGGACAAAACACAAAAGAGGAGCTTTTTATAAAAGTAAAAACCCAGAAGCCTGTTAGCTGGTGATCCAGACATGGTGTCTGAGAACAGAGGGATGGAGTCAGGAGGAGAATGAGGAAGGCTGCCTCAGTAAAGACAAACTGAGTGTGTCTGTGTACGCCTGGAAACAAACTAGGTAAATAAAAACGCCACATGGAATCATTGTCAGCTATGTTAATGCATCATGTCGACAGTGTTCAGTCAGAAAGCTCAAACACAAACGTTAAAGTTAGGAAACTCATCCGAACTGAGACACTTTAAGTTAAACACTTATTCATATTAATAACCTCTATGGAGAATCTGGAGTCAGTCTGGAGTTCTTCATTATGTCCTCATCAGCTGTTTTTGAGGAAAGAACTCAACAGAGACGCCAAAGCAGATGCTAAAGGTGATGCTAATGGTGATGCTAATCCCGACTTAAATGCTGACTTTAAAAGTGATGCTAAACGGGATGCCAATGGTAACTCTATAGCTGATGCTAAAGGTGATGATAATGTTGATGCTAATGGCAACGCTAAAGTGATGCCAATGGCGAATCTAAAGGTGATGATAGTGGCGATGCTAACAGCAAAGCTTACGCCAGGGCCAATGGCTAAATATGACCGCAAGGGCAACGCTAATAGCAATGCTAAAGGTTTAGAGTTTATGAAATGTGTTGATGACTCATAATCACCATCCCATGATGCATTGAGAAGAAGAAGAAGAAGAGCGTTACCTTGACGTTTGGCTTCCTGGTGGAGAATCCTCTGTACCATCCTGAAAGAAAGAACAAACATCAGTGAGGAGTTAAACAGCATCTGAGTCAGCGCCATGACTGGATATAAACATTAAGACACAAACACATGACTCTATTACAGCTCCATCAACCTCATATTAAATATGAAGCTGCTCCGAAAACAATATCTGTTAGTCACCATGACAACCAAGGAAAGGCTTGTAGACGTTAGGACAAAGACGGAGACGTTGGCATGAGTGACGTCCTGCAGCTAAAGACTGATTCAGTTGACGAGTCTTAGACTTTCTGTGTGTGTGCTCTTAAAGGGCCACATCAAGAGTGAGGACATGACCAGAGACGTCCCAATCGGTATCGGGCTTCAGCCAAGCTTGATCTTAGCTCATAAACCAAAACCACGTCCCTGTAGCGCCAAAACTTCTTCTTCTGAACTTAAATCAGGAGTCTATCCATGTGTGCTGCGTATATGAAGGTAGTCAGCTGAACACTGAACGTTTAAAAGAAGAGAAATGTTTCCAGAACGTTTCTGGAGGAGAGAACACAAGGTACCAGCTACCCTCCAGACTTGAAGCACCAGGTGGATCAAGACTTAAGACTTTTTTAAAACAATTATAGGTTAAATTCGCCGTAGACCATGTTATTTATTGCGTTTTATCTTGTAAAGCACTTTGGAAACCTTGTGTTTGTTAAATATATAAATGGATGGATATAGCGTTCCGGGCGACACGTGACTTTTTTTTTTTTGACACCGCCATATTGGCAGGAAAACTGAGGAGGGGGTTATGATGAGGGAGCAGAAGGGGTAGAGTCTGCAGTTTGCCTCATGAGGATTGTTCAGCGCGTTTCAGCTAATCAACGATATCATTTCGTTCAAGCTGTTAAGACAGTTTTAGCAGTACCAGTTTATGCCACATGACTTAAGACTTTTTAAGGTCTTATATCAGCATTATCAAATTTAAGAGGTTTTAAGACTCCGTGGGAACCCTGCTACACTCATACAAGGTGGTTGCCTGGGCAACCAGACACTGAGGCGTCCACTAGAAACCCAACGTTGGTCTCAAAAAGAGTGACGACCAGAGAATGGGTTTAGATGTGGACGAGGCTTTAGGCTAAAGTAGCCTCGTTGCCTCCAACATGTTGAGTCTGTCGTATTTAGAACTCCCAGCATGCACCTGGAGCAGAGTCTGGTTTCACACTGCTACGACCCTGAGGATGAAATATGATGAAGTCTCCTCTTCTTCAGCAGATCGTTCCACATGGACGGACATCCATCAGATGCCTCCGCGGAGCAGGAAGCCGTCATGAAAGTTGACTCAACTTGACGTGAAACCTTGACAGCTGAAAATTGCTCGTATCCAGGGACTACAGACAGCGGGGAAATCACTTGTCTCCGCCCGAGTGGAAATGAAAATGATTGCGGAGGTTGGGTGAGTGCTGCCTGTCGGCGACAGACTGAAGCCAAAGAGACGTTTGCTCGACTCAAAACGATGCATGTGATTACGGCGACGCTCTAAGAGTAGAAAGGCAGTCTACGTCTACTTTCAGCACTTCTGACATTATCTGAATCACCAGAGAAGAAAGTTAAAGTGGAGAAGCTTCCCGTGGAACTGTCACAGAGCCGTCAGCTGATAACGCTCCACATGGACCGGCGCTAACCAGATAGGACGTCTAATGGCGAACTCCCGTCTTATCTTCTCGCAAAATCAGGCGTTTCCATTTCCCAGCAGCTCTCCATAATCTGATTTGAATATGGAGATGGCGGCCGGTTAATTGGCTGGTTAATTAATAACCAATCAGGACTCATTTATCGGCCTCGTTAAGACGGCGGTGTTTACTCCCCGGCCTCTCATCTATATGGTAATCAGACCGAGGCTTGGACCGGCGGCGCCTGGGTCGATTTGTTAGGGTTGAAGTGAGGACGTGGGTGTTTGTGTGTTTGTTCTTGTTTTTAGTGCGTTGATGGGGGGGGGGGGGTGCTGTTTATGTGGGGCGACTTTTTGAGGGTTTAGACTTTGGTTTTAGGGTAAAGATGACAGCTAGGGTTAGGGTTAGGAGCTAGGGGACGCAAAATGCTGACACAAAGTCTTTTCAAAAGAACTGGACGTGAATGAAAGCATCAGATAGTCGACAGCGTGTATATGAAGGGGTTTGTTGTCTAATCAAACAGCTTTTCTCTGAAGAAGAGTAAAACCCTACAAAGCGCTTATTAAATGAATCATGTCACCAGAATAATCCACAATAACAATCAGTGTAAATCATTTCTAAGTAGGAGGACGGACTCCATCTGCGTCGAGTTAATGCAGGTTCAGCTTTATGAAAGCAGAGTTACACAACCAGACGCAGGTTTCCATCAAATATGAGTCTTAAACGACGCTGCATGTCCCTGAAGAGGACACATCCTCTTAGGACCGGCTTATGGGGGGGGGGATTGCTTGTTGACGCGGTAATGGCTCCAGAGAGGCTGTTTTTCATTTTAATTTGGGTTAGGACGCCCGGTTGAGTAGATGTGAGACAGCTGCAGCTGAGACACCAATCATCCTCAGTTTATGCAACAACGCCGCCGAGGAGCTCCAACGTCACCTCACCAAGCTGAACCTGGACGGGACTGAGAGCCCGCCGTCCTCCCAGACTACCCGTCCATCACCACTGACAGCACCATAACAACACTGTGGGGGTGTCAGCTTGGACATGGAGGAGACAAACTGTCAAACTAGTGCCAACAGCACCAGGAGGATTCCACCCGTCCTCACCAGGGACATACTGCTTCCTGGTAACTCTCCCTTAGCTGATGCTATAAACTGTTTAGTGAGTAAAGAGTGGATATTAAAATAACAATGAGGGGTGTCCTGACTGATTATGTGGTGAAAAACTCAAAGATGTTAAAGGTCAATCATGGAACTATGCTTAAACTTCTAAATATTAAAGGAGAGCTACTGTTTTTACAACCTGGACCTTATTTCTGGCATTAAATCATTTACTCACCCATATAACGTTTGTGTAATATGTATTCCTTCAGGAGATATTTAGATCTGCGTATATCCACATAGTGGGAGTGATTGGGGATCCACACAGATATACGCTGATATAAATGTCTCCTGAAGGAATAAAAATAACACAAGTTAAATAAAGACTTGACGGAAAATAATAATCAACGGCCATTTCTTTCTGAGAATAAGATGCTGACGAGCTAAAACTAACATCTGATGATAAAAACTGACAATGAAATGTCAAATAAATGATCTGATCTCAGTTAGCATTAGCCAACACAACTAGCTAGCTGCTACTAGCCCTGTGGCTACAGGTGAGGAGGAAGAATACAACATTTGAAGGAGCATCACTCTGATATTTATTCAGTGTCCATCACGGCCACTAAGCTACAACATTAAAGAAGTCTCATCTAAGTACTACGAAGTTAAAAAAGTCTCGTGTGAGTATTATGAATTCAAAGACGTCTCTCAGAAATGTCAGTCTATCTTCTTGATGTTTAATAATTATCTGTTAGTTTTCTGTTTTCAGTCTGGACATCCAGCGTCGCTACAGCCTCTCCAGACTAATTAACACTTCACTGTGACTCTGTCCTCTTCAGTAACGATGAGGAGTCACGACACGTTAAATCGCTGCTACGCCTCCGATTCAAGTCTAACGCCTGAGAGAGAAACCTGGGATACCTGGATGTCCTGGGGATGTCCTGGGGATGTCCTGGGGATGTCCTGAGGATGTCCTGAGGATGTCCTGGGATTCCTGGGATGTCCTGGGGGTGTCCTGAGGATGTCCTGAGGATGTCCTAACCAGCTCCTTCTCACTGTCATTATATCTCTTTAGTGTAAAGGTCTTCTTCTTGGTACGTGCACTTTTTAGTATTTTAAGTTTGGTTTTAGCCACAAACCCACTAACAACACCTCTCTAATAAATATCAGCTCTGCTCCTCTGGTTGTTCTCCTGACTCTCATGCATTCAGGGAAAATCAGATTCTGACTGGATGCCATGAAACTCAAACGTGAGTCAATGCACAACAAGAGAGAGAAGAAAATGTAAATAAGAAGAAGTGGAGGAGGAGCCCGTCAGTGTCCCGTCCACCGGAGGCTAATGGAGGACAAACTCACTCATTATCTCCAGAAGACAACACCTCCCGGCCTCGGCTGCTAATTCCTAGAAAACAATGGGAGTAACGTCGGCTAATAACTTGGGCTCTCTTCCAGGCTATTTGTGCTCATTATGGGAGAGAAGTGTGAATGCAGCCAGCGAGGATTTACTTTATTTTTCACGGTGCACATTTGTGACAGCAGCAGCAGCAGCAGCAGGAGGAGGATTCATGTGGAGGCTTTTCTACCTGGTGGCCTCGTAGCCGTCTGGAGGGAAATGGACCGTGACTCACCGGGTCAAACCACGAGCTACAGCAACGCTGATGCTGCTGCTGCTGCTGCTTTCACAGAAGATGTACGAACTAGTTGTGCTTGGAAACGACAGCAAACTCAAGTAAAGGTCGGAAAAGGAATATTTAAAAAGAGAAAAGTTGTTTCGGTGCCGTTTCACTACATTTTAAGACGAAAGAGTCAGAGTAAACACTAGCTAGTTAGTCCAGAACATTTACACAACATGATGAGGTGAACGTGCATCGTGTTCATATGACGCTCGTCTACATGCATCAGATCAGATGATGAACGTAAACGTGGCTCATTCACGTTTGGGTTCTTGTAATAATCCTCCAATCACAGAGACTCTAGTCATGTGACTTTCAGGTGGACTCCACCCACAGGTGATCCGGTCTTTTAGAGCTGGACACTCAGATCAAATGTCTTCAAGTAGATCCACGTGTCCTCATCTAAGAACCTTCAGAGTAACGCTTAGATTCACTCTGTAGTTGTTTAAAAATCAAAAGTACAGGTTCTCAAAAGCAGAATTTCTTCTGTTGCTGCTAAAAGAATCGAAGAAGAAGAAGCAGAACAGGAGGAACCAATATCATGTCTACGGTTAAGAAGGTTCCATCGTTCAAAAGTTCTACTGGAAGTGAAATCAACTTTTACAAAGTATGAAGAAACATCTGGAAGTCAGAGTCTACAGATTTATTTATGGAGTCTCTACATTAAGAACTGATTCCACCCAATGAGATGGTTTGGGGGCGGGGCTTAATGTGGAGACGAGCAGAAGAGTAGCAGCAGCCACACACGTCATCTGATTGGTTTAAAGGTCTCTGACTGATTGATGCAGTTGAAGTATTTTTGTCCAGAGTCTGGTTCAGGTTCTAGGTTCTAGTCTGGTTCTAGTCAGGTTCTAGTCTGGTTCAGGTTCTAGTCTGGTTCTAGTCTGGTTCAGGTTCTAGTCAGGTTCTAGTCAGGTTCTAGTCAGGTTCTAGTCTGGTTCAGGTTCTAGTCAGGTTCCAGTCAGGTTCTAGTCTGGTTCAGGTTCTAGTCAGGTTCTAGTCTGGTTCAGGTTCTAGTCAGGTTCCAGTCAGGTTCTAGTCTGGTTTTAGTCAGGTTCAGGTTCCAGTCAGGTTCTAGTCAGGTTCTAGTCTGGTTCTGGTTCTAGTCTGGTTCCAGTCAGGTTCTAGTCTGGTTCAGGTTCCAGTCGTTCTAGTCTGGTTCTAGTCAGGTTCTACTCTAGTTTTAGTCTGGTTCTATGGTTTCTAGCCAGGTTCTAGCCAGGTTCTAGCCAGGTTTAGTCTGGTTCTAGCAGGTTCTGGTTCTAGTCTGGTTCTAGTCTGGTTCTAGTCTGGTTCTAGCCTGGTTGTAGTCTGGTTCTAGTCTGGTTCTAGTCTGGTTCAGGTTCTAGTCAGGTTCCAGTCAGGTTCTAGTCTGGTTCAGGTTCCAGTCAGGTTCTAGTCTGGTTCAGGTTCTAGTCAGGTTCCAGTCAGGTTCTAGTCTGGTTCTAGTCTGGTTCTAGTCAGGTTCAGGTTCCAGTCAGGTTCTAGTCAGGTTCTAGTCTGGTTCTGGTTCTAGTCTGGTTCCAGTCAGGTTCTAGTCTGGTTCAGGTTCTAGCCTGGTTCTAGTCTGGTTCTAGTCAGGTTCTAGTCTGGTTTTAGTCTGGTTCTAGTCTGGTTCTAGCCTGGTTCTAGCCTGGTTCTAGTCTGGTTCTAGCCAGGTTCTGGTTCTAGTCTGGTTCTAGTCTGGTTCTAGTCTGGTTCTAGTCTGGTTGTAGTCTGGTTCTAGTCTGGTTCTAGTCTGGTTCTAGTCTGGTTCTAGTCTGGTTCTAGTCTGGTTCTAGTCTGGTTCTAGTCTGGTTCTAGTCTGGTTCTAGTCTGGTTCAGGTTCCAGTCAGGTTCTAGTCTGGTTCAGGTTCCAGTCAGGTTCTAGTCTGGTTCAGGTTCCAGTCAGGTTCTAGTCTGGTTCAGGTTCTAGTCAGGTTCTAGTCAGGTTCTAGTCTGGTTCTAGTCTGGTTCAGGTTCTAGTCAGGTTCCAGTCAGGTTCTAGTCTGGTTCAGGTTCTAGTCAGGTTCTAGTCTGGTTCAGGTTCTAGTCAGGTTCCAGTCAGGTTCTAGTCTGGTTTTAGTCAGGTTCAGGTTCCAGTCAGGTTCTAGTCAGGTTCTAGTCTGGTTCTGGTTCTAGTCTGGTTCCAGTCAGGTTCTAGTCTGGTTCAGGTTCCAGTCAGGTTCTAGTCTGGTTCTAGTCAGGTTCTACTCTAGTTTTAGTCTGGTTCTAGTCTGGTTCTAGCCAGGTTCTAGCCAGGTTCTAGTCTGGTTCTAGCCAGGTTCTGGTTCTAGTCTGGTTCTAGTCTGGTTCTAGTCAGGTTCTAGCCAGGTTGTAGTCTGGTTCTAGTCTGGTTCTAGTCTGGTTCAGGTTCTAGTCAGGTTCCAGTCAGGTTCTAGTCTGGTTCAGGTTCCAGTCAGGTTCTAGTCTGGTTCAGGTTCTAGTCAGGTTCCAGTCAGGTTCTAGTCTGGTTCTAGTCTGGTTCTAGTCAGGTTCAGGTTCCAGTCAGGTTCTAGTCAGGTTCTAGTCTGGTTCTGGTTCTAGTCTGGTTCCAGTCAGGTTCTAGTCTGGTTCAGGTTCTAGCCTGGTTCTAGTCTGGTTCTAGTCAGGTTCTAGTCTAGTTTTAGTCTGGTTCTAGTCTGGTTCTAGCCTGGTTCTAGCCTGGTTCTAGTCTGGTTCTAGCCAGGTTCTGGTTCTAGTCTGGTTCTAGTCTGGTTCTAGTCTGGTTCTAGCCTGGTTCTAGTCTGGTTCTAGTCTGGTTCTAGTCTGGTTCTAGTCTGGTTCTAGTCTGGTTCTAGTCTAGTTCTAGTCTGGTTCTAGTCTGGTTCTAGTCTGGTTCTAGTCTGGTTCTAGCCGTGTCGTCCGATCATTAGAACATTAGTCTTACCTTCACATTTCTCCAGGATCTGAACCGTCTCTCCGACCTCCAGAGCCAGACCCTGAGACACAGAGCCTCGGAAGCTGCAGACGACTGTGGAGGAAAAAAAATAAAGAGAGACATGAAATAAGAGATAAAGAGGAGACATGTTCTTTTAATCCTTCATCACTTTGGGCCGTAGCAGGAGGCTGATCTTCATCTTCCTCGTGAAAACAAGGACGCAGATGACTCCATGAAATGTTAAATAAGTTGAGGAGACGCTACTCAACCCGATCAATGACTGTTACCATGACGACGCGATCACATACACGAGTTCACATCAGAACATCTTCACTGATGAAGAGGAGCATCACAGCTACTGGAAATATAACAGGAGAAGAAGAAGACGAGAGAAGATGAAGAAAAGGAACGAGGAGAAGGAAGAGAAGAAGAAAGAGGAGAAGAAGAAGAAGAGGAAGAAGGAGGAAGAGAAGAAGAACAAGGAGGGGGAGAAAAATGAGACGTAGAAGAAAGAGGAGGGGAAAAGAAAACGCCGTTTTTAGGAAAATAAAACCACACTTCCTGTGTGTCGAACAAAGTTTCAAGCATTTTTCTACTCTGAAGCACGGCCGGGTAATCGCTCGCCAAAGCGAAGGTGGTCATTTTGAAATGTTACCAGGTTTTTCGGGCTTCTCCATTAATTTAAATGGGAATCTTTTTTTCTTTTTTTTTTTGCCCGATTATTCTCGCCCCGTTGGAAGAATCACTTAAAAAAGTCATAGCACACCATTCCCGATCAAAGTGCATGTCTGGATTTAGAATTTGTCTGTTTTTCTTCAAAACTCTGGGACAAGTTACGCAGCGAAATTTTGGCCGAAATTTTGCACTGGCTCCCATTGAAATGCATCAGCACAGATAAAGAGGAGGACGAGAAGGAAGAGAAGAAGCTGAAGGAGAAGAAGAGGAGTAGCAGGAGTAGGATAATAAGAAGGAGAAGAAAGGACAGAGGACAGAGGACAGAGGACAGGTCTCAGCGTGTCGCCACCTGGAGGCCATCCGTGTTCAGTTCATCCAGAGGATCGGGTCAGACTCTAAACGACTTCCATCTGTTAAAGCATCGGCGCCACTTAAACCCGTGGTGGTTCTTTGTGCTCTACATGAACGAGTCAGCAAATAATAGATGCAGGAAATCTGTGTGTGAGGCATGATTCAGTTTAAAAAGCCTCCCAGCTTCAATATTTAACTCTGCTCCAGAGCTCCACCGAACAGAAGACGACGTTTGACACAAATGTCTGTGAATTATTTACGGGAGGAACTTTCTCTTTCTTAAGCAAAGATCGGACGAGATCTTCTTCTTCTTCTTCAGGCCTGCTCTGGCTCAGAGCATTAAAAACCTTCTGCTGCATCACTTATTACTTAAACATCATCACAATCGGGTTTTTATGACTCAGAGATCCGTTTTATAAAAGTTAAAGGGATAGTTCACCCTAGAATGATATTTCGCTCATTATCTACTCACCCTCATGTTGACTAAGGGCTGGAAGAAGTTTCAGAGTCCTCCGTCCCTTCTCTGAGTTACAAGGGGTCTTGGTGTAGCAGTGCATTTCAATGCAACGGTTGTAAAGGGACACCAGAGCTCTTCGTAAAAAAACACACAAAAAAACATCCAAATACCTCCATGATGCTCGTATGTAATGTCCGTCTTGTGCTGAAGCCCCAAATTGCGTAATTGTCCCGAAAAAAATTAAATAAGTCCACATTCCAAGCATGTTTGTAGCATTAGCTCCGAGTGTTGTTGTCCCGGCTCTTCCGCTGCCAGCGCGCATGCGCAAGGTTCGCACTGAGACTCGCTTCCTTGTTTACCCCGGCGAAGGACTAGAAGCAGCCCGTAATAGCCTGCCTTGCACCGGGACAACACTTTTTCGTGCAATTTTAGCCATGGCTGAAGATTTTGATGTCTGCTTCTAGTCCTTCGCCGGGGTAAACAAGGAAGCGAGTCTCAGTGCGAACCTTGCGCATGCGCGCTGGCAGCGGAAGAGCCGGGACAACAACACTCGGAGCTAATGCTACAAACATGCTTGGAATGTGGACTTATTTAATTTTTTTCGGGACAATTACGCAATTTGGGGCTTCAGCACAAGACGGACATTACATACGAGCATCATGGAGGTATTTGGATGTTTTTTTGTGTGTGTTTTTTTACGAAGAGCTCTGGTGTCCCTTTACAACCGTTGCACTGAAATGCACTGCTACACCAAGACCCCCTGTAACTCAGAGAAGGGACGGAGGACTCTGAAACTTCTTCCAGCCCTTAGTCAACATGAGGGTGAGTAGATAATGAGCGAAATATCATTCTAGGGTGAACTATCCCTTTAAATGAAGTATTTATTAATGCTGCATAGTCTGCAGTTATTATAAACCATCACTCCTACATTAATACACGTTAACAATGAGTTTATAAAAGCCTAATTCATCAGCATGTCTTAATATTTTAAATACTTGTTCATGATAATAATAAAAGGAGGGGCCAAGTGACATCATCAAATGTTGGTATTTTCAAAATAAAACGGTATAAACATGGATTTCTCTTTGGGCGAGCAGTCGATGTCCATATGAAGTCTGGTAGGACATGAATGTGAAACATGTCGTGAAGAGACGTGACGAGCGCCTGCAGGTTCGTGAACGTGGCGTGAGCGCAGCATGATGAGAACACAGCTGGCAGGTGTGAGATGGAAAAAAGAATAAAGAATAAGAGGATAAGACCGAGCGGCAGCGACCTGGAGACATCGTCTCTGCAGCGTTTACACGAGGAGAAGGAACTCTGGACGGTGTTTATTCATAAAGATCATTAACAGGCTTTAACAGCAGCTGTATGGTTTATATGAACCAACACAGGACAGGATTCACTGGCTGCTGAAGGAGCTCTGACACACGTCCAAGATGAAATTAAAGAGAAATGAAAAATATTGGTGAACGAAACAATCACAGCTGAGAAAGCAAAAAGAAAGTTAAACCAACAAAAGAGGAATTTATTCAAAGTAGAACAGGAAGAACAAACATGGACACCCAAAGTGAATAAAAACCCCAAACTGAAACGTATAGCTTCCTAGCCTCCCCAGCTAATAGTAGTTCTTCTTAGCTACCTAGCATCCCAGCTAACAGTAGCTCTTCCTAGCCTCCTAGCCAACAGTAGCTCTTCTTAGCCCCCCAGCTAACAGTAGCTCTTCCTAGCCTCCTAGGCAACAGTAGCTCTTCCTAGCCTCCTAGGCAACAGTAGCTCTTCCTAGCCCCCCAGCTAATAGTAGCTCTTCCTAGCCTCCCAGCTAACAGTAGCTCTTCCTAGCCTCCTAGCCAACAGTAGCTCTTCCTAGCCCCCCAGCTAACAGTAGCTCTTCCTAGCCTCCTAGCCAACAGTAGCTCTTCCTAGCCCCCCAGCTAATAGTAGCTCTTCCTAGCCTCCCAGCTAACAGTAGCTCTTCCTAGCCTCCTAGCCAACAGTAGCTCTTCCTAGCCCCCCAGCTAACAGTAGCTCTTCCTAGCCTCCCAGCCAACAGTAGCTCTTCCTATCCTCCCAGCTAACAGTAGCTCTTCCTAGCCCCCCAGCTAATAGTAGCTCTTCCTAGCCTCCCAGCTAACAGTAGCTCTTCCTAGCCTCCTAGCCAACAGTAGCTCTTCCTAGCCTCCCAGCTAACAATAGCTCTTCCTAGCCTCCTAGCCAACAGTAGCTCTTCCTAGCCTCCCAGCTAACAGTAGCTCTTCCTAGCCTCCTAGCCAACAGTAGCTCTTCCTAGCCTCCCAGCTAACAATAGCTCTTCCTAGCCTCCCAGCTAACAGTAGCTCTTCCTAGCCTCCCAGCTAACAGTAGCTCTTGTCTGTGACTGAGGGAGATTCTCCTCTCATCCTCTAGTTGCAGTTGATGCTCCATACGAACCTTTTAAAGTGTGACAAGGTAAAAACCCCAGAGGGAATAAACTGCAAAAGGAGGTCAAGCTTCTTTTTTTTTTTTTTGCATATGTTCATTTATTTATTCAGCGATAGGAAGCCTGAGCATTTAAAGCAGATGTCCTGCAGGATTTAAAGCTACGTAACAAACTAGCGTCGGCCGTGGCAGAACTAGGCCAACGAGGCACTGCGCTCCACAAACATCACAGATCCACTGTATGGTAGCCACGGCCTGGAGATCTGCTGCCTGCTAACAGGCTAAACGGGGACGCTACTCACTTCCATTTTAACCCCCCCACAACGCACAACTGCCAGGGAGAGGTCTGATGGAACATAAAATCTGCTTTTTAGATTCAGGAGGCGACAACAAGACAAAAAAAGATTATGTGACGAGAATCTAAGCTGTCAGCGTATCGTTCTAATTATCTCCGAGAGGATCTTTACAGTAGTTCCTATCACACTTAGAATCAAAGTTTAATGGAAGCAATGGCTTATGGGAAACAGAAAGTCATTAGTGAGACCGGTGATAGTTTAAGAAACTCGTTTTTAGGGAATACTTAAAGTCACTGTGCTGAAAACTAAACTAATAAAGACGACATGACTTTTAACGGCCGACACTAATCACCCTTTAATGACCTCCATGGACGGTCCTGCTGTACGTCTCTCATTAATTTATAGAGCTACTGTAATAGGAACCAGCACCTCATCAGCTCTTTAATGTCCACAACTATTTATCTGCAAATACTTTCTGGATTAGCTGGAATGTCCTGGGATAGCCCAGAGGATGAGGAACTCGTCTTTCTAGGAGGAAGGACATGGTTCAGATGACTGGGTAAAGATGGTTGAAAGGATGAATGGACGAATTTAAGACTCCCAGCTAATGTGGCGCATGATGATGGCGCATTACTTTCAATTTCTTAGTCCTGTTTTTCCGAGGGAGTCAGAGGAAATAAACCTGACACCTCCATGTCTTAGCTTGTGGCTACACTCTACACCTCATCTCCACTCGTCTCCGTCATGAAGCTGCCATCGTTTCACACCGAGTCCAAGTCAGCAGGACGTGACAGCTGTTAGTTCAGTGTGAAGCTGAGACATGCTACAGTGAAACCACCACAACAACAGTGGCCTGCTAGTGTGATGATAATAACAGTTGTTGAGCTGAAGGCTGTTTCAGGATGGGACGGGACCACACAGGCAAATACCAAACCATTAACAAGATGCAACAGCATATATATATATATCACGTAGTTCTAGTGATGTGGAGACGTAGCCATCGATGATCTACGCTCCCTTTTGGGCTTTGAAACCAAAGTTTACGGCCTCAAGGCTGAAGGACGTTTTGTAGACAGAAACAACATCCGTCCATGTTTGTCCTTCGGGGCAAAAATAATTAAATGTGGCGATTGCTTGGGGGGGGGGGGGGTTATTGACTGAACCAGCTGGGATGATTAAAGTTGACTCTGGGAGATTTGGATTGTTTGCCTTTTTATTTTTGGACAAACAAGTCTTTGTTTCGACAAGATTACAGCTGAGGCCAGATTTAGAAAAAATAAAAACAAAAAGCATAAATGTACTGTTGTTCGCTTTGACAAGGATGAATGACTGTGATCTCAAATGCAAGAAGAAGAAACTAATAGTTCATGTTGAAAGGCTGCGTTTGCTAACTGGTCAATAATCAGCTAGTTTTAAACATTTAAACATTTAAATAATAAAGGCTGCAACTGAATTAGTGCCTGAAGGCATCAAATAGTACATCATGTTAGATTAAAGTATCAGCTTTGTTGAAAGTCGTCCTCACTCTTTGTTGTACTTTCCACGTGCTTTCTAGCCTCCCAGCTAACAGTAGCTCCTCCTAGCTTTGTAGCATTCAAGCTAACAGTAGCTCCTCATAGCTTTGTAGCATTCAAGCTAACAGTAGCTCCTCATAGCTTTGTAGCATTCCAGCTAACAGTAGATTTTCCTAGCTTTGTAGCATTCAAGCTAACAGTAGCTCCTCATAGCTATTTAGCATTCAAGCTAACAGTAGCTCCTCCTAGCTTTGTAGCATTCCAGCTAACAGTAGATTTTCCTAGCTTCCTTAGTAGCACTAATCCAGTCTTGTGAGGCCACGGCAGGATTTACTAACGAGGGGACGTCGGCAAATATCATGAATCGATATCAGATCTTTAAATCCAGCCCTGTGTTCCACTTCTCTTTATTCTTCAGTCCTAAGTGTGGGTGAGTAATGTTTGAAAAGCTGTGTAATACTTTGCAAAGCCCTCACTGTGAACATGGCTCACAACACACAGAGAATAATTGATTGACCTTGCAGCATCCAGGAAGTCCTCGACACTTTCTTAACTAATTAGCTGCAAGGGACAGATGCTGATATCTGCCCGGCCACTTTCACTAATTCACAGCAGACGGCAGCAAAAAAAATGAATAAAGCACACACACACACGAAGAGCTGGAGGCTCTAAAAGCACCCATGTACACAGAGGTAAATACTGTGCTGACGGTCACTTCCTGTCCTCAGTGTTTCAGCTGTGTTTGAAGGAATCCTCATGTTTTCTCCTGAACACTAAAGCGACCTCTGATGTGATGGGTCCTCATCTTCATGTTCGCCTCAACACAGACCTCTGACCACACACCGACAACACAACTCCAAACATACGTGACTGACAGTCAAATTAGATGTATATATATATATATATCACTAAAGATGCTAATAACAATAACAACTTTAAGTTAGTCTCGACCACTTACTGTCCCTTGAACATTCACCAACGATATCACTGGAGTATGAGATGCTATGAGGACCAGAGACAGAGAGAGAGCGATGGGCTAGAGTCACTCTCTGAGAAAAACTACAAGAAGTTTCTTGTCTGACTTTTCAAAAGCTTCACCCAAACAACGACAAACTCAACGTTTTAAGAAGCTTCCTAGCCTCACAGCTAATAGTTGCTGCCTCCTTGAACATTCACCAACATCACATTAACTACCTAACATGATAGAAACTATCATAAACCCCGCCCATTAGCATGGAGGGGGCGGGGTTTATGACATATACCGCATCCGACCACCAGGGGGAGCTCCACATGCTTCTTCCACTTTAGAAGAGCCTTCTGGAGGATGGGCGGGCCTTATTTAGAATAGAAATGCATTCTGGGATACCTGACTGCACCAACAAACCAACCAAGAAACAAGACACTTCAAACCACAGACTTCACAATGAAAACACAGTTGAACCTCTGTCGGTTAGTAGAAACTAGCACTGAATACAGGATTTGAGGCTGAAAGTTGTTCTGGAGCCACAGGAAATACTGATTAAAGAATAAAAACAGTGATGAAGGCATTATTTCAGAAGGACTATCCAACAGATGTAGAAGTATTTTTTTTAGTTAACCACTAAATCTAAAATTCAGCGCTGCTAAAACAACCCAGAGACATCAACCACAGAATGATTCCATGCGGCAGCGAGTCTCAAAATTAAATTAACCATAAAATGATCAATTATAATCATTAAAAAAAACACTTTACTTTATGAAGTCCAAAGCAGAGTGGTTCTCTATCAGACGACGGAGCTCTTCCTTTATTGAGCCCCGCTAAACACCACAACATGGAACTATTAGATGTAAGTGGGTCATTAGAGCGTAATCTGTAATAATTTACTGCAGGATATTGGAGCTCTCAGGGGCCTCGGCTCACATGTAAGGGATCATTACAACCTTCAGCTTTCATTATTTACAACTCATCTGTGCGCAGACACTGCTGCAGAGCTTCAGGCTACGACACGCTCGCACACAGCTTCCTCTGAAGTGTCCGACCGCTTCCTGTGTGGGGATTCAGTCCTCGTAAGGAAAACACGTCCCCGTAATGATGCCGGTAAAACAGGTCCAAAATAACCAACGCTAAAACAATTACATGATCTTTATCCTCTGGTTAACTTACCAGTATAACTGTTATTCCAACATTACTTTATAATAACACATCTGAACAAGAAATCTGCGAATGAATTCAAACTTTGTTTCGAATATTTTCTCAATAATTTGCTTTAATGGTGTTTAAGCTGTTATTACTGATAAAGGTTGCTAACTCCCACTCAGAGCAAAACGTTAATGGCAATCTACCAGGTTTAGCTTTAGAGCTCAACAGACATACGCTGACATGGAATCCATTAGCATCTCTATTAGCATCTGCTCAGGAGTCTCTGTTGAGTTATTTTCTCAGAAGAGACAGATGAAGACATGAGAACGACTCCCAAGCTCTGACCACCAGCCAATAATTTAGACTCAACAGAAACTCCACAGCAATGCTAATAGAGATGCTAATGGAGATGCTAATGGTGGTGCTAAAGGAGGAACCAAATGTGATGCAAAACATGATACTAATGGTGAAACTTTAGACAGTGCTAATGGTAATGCTAAAGGAGATGCTAATGGGGATGCTAATGGTGATGCTAATAGAGATGCTAATGGTGATGCTAATGGAGATGCTAATGGCGATGCTAATGGAAATGCTAAAGGGGATGCAAACGCCAGCGCTAAAGGAGGTACTAAAGGCGACGTTATACTAATGGTGAAACTTAAGACAATGCTAGTGGAAATGCTAAAGGAGATGCTATTAGTGATGCTAACGGCGAAGCTAATGCTAATTAATGCTGCTAAGTTAATGCTAATAGTTGCTCAGACTGACGTATAAAACTAAACCAGGTAGATTTCCACCAACGTTCCGCTGTAAGTGGGTGTTAGCATCCTTTAGCAGCGGTTAGCATCTCAGCATGAAGGTTGTGGGTTCTAACCTGCTGACAGACACCAGCTGGTTGTAGGTGAGAACACACTGAAACATTACAGATGCTAACTAAAACTAAAACACTTCTTCACTGATTACTCTTAAGTTTTGTTGCGTCATTTGTTAAAAGTTTATTGGTGTTTAAACGTGTCAGGATTATTCCGTCACAAACACACGGCTCATTACGCTAGCTTGTCTGTGTGTGTTTGTGTCTGTACTTTTAAAAACACACAAACACGATGACACATGAATTAATATATAACAAAGTGGCCTCACTGCCCCGGGGGGAGTTTGTTAAAGTTAGGCCAAATTATTCATGAAGGTAAAAACAGAAACTTTGATCGACAGATTCTATGATTGATTCAAAACATTTAGCCGAGCTCGTTCGCCTCTGCACCGGGGACAGAAAAAAAGAAACGTCTGATGGGTCAGAAATATCAAATATGGACGGATGTCAAAGGACGAAGAGGGATGGAGCGGATGAAGAGCTCATAAATAATAAATAAAGACAGGATGATGACACACGGCACATGATGGAGATGGAGGAGACGTGCAGCGAGGGAGGAGGAGGTAAAGAAACGAGAGTGAAAGGCGGAGGATGAGGACAGAGGTGGAGTGTCCTGGGCTGATGTTCAGGTGGAGAAGCTGGATGGGGTGAAAACAGACCAGAGCAATACGCCTCCATGAAAGCTGATATACAGCAACGATATCACCGGGGAATGAGACGAGAGAGAGAGAGCGATGGAGGGGAAGGAGAATATATCAGGGAGGATGAAACCAGCTAAACTAAAACCAGCTCCCTGTAGCATCAACACCTCTTCTTCTTCTACTGTGTTAACAGCGGTGGGCTACATCACATCTGTCTGAGAAAAACAAGTTTATTGTCTGACTTTTCAAAAGCTGCACCCAAACAGCGACAAACACTCAACGTTTTAAAGAAGTTAGCTAATAGTAGCTCGTAGCTTCCTAGCCTCTTAGCTAATGGCAGTTCGTAGCTTCCTAGCCTTCCATACCAGGACATAAACTCTGTCCTTTGCACTTTTGTTGTGCTACATCGTGGCGCTGGCTGAACCCAGGTGGAGCGGTGGAGGGCTAGCTCTGAGCATACACTCTGCTCGTTTCAGAGGGAAATATAGGAGGTGGTTACCTAGGCAACCAGAGACCAAACGTCGGCAAGAAAAAGATGGACGACCAGAGAATCAGTTTAGATGTGGACGAAAGACAGGAGACCAGCTCTAGATCAGGTCAGCTGGTCCCTCTTGTGACAGTCGTGACCTTGTAAATGGAAACTTTCCATCGAGTTCTGACGTCTTTGCTGACATTTCCACGAACGCTAAAGTGTTAGCATCGGTGGCTTCTAGACGCCAACAGTCCTGTAAACCCACCTAAGCTCTGCAGGCTGACCTCTGGTCCTGGTTCCTACAGGGGACCAACTTTAGACCAGATCAGGACTCAGCAGACAAGATAAAGTCTGCTTTAAAAGCCAGGTTAATATAAATAAAGTGGTTCAGGTGTCAGCTGGAGGAGGATCTTGAGCAGCCTTCTCACATCTTGAACGAGCTCCTCCACCTTGTTCGTCGCTGCCTCTCCATCAGGCACAAAACTTCAGCCGAGCAACAACGACGGAGGAGAGACAGATGGGAGGGAGAGAGGACGAGGGAAGAGGGGGGACAGGCTGACGAGGGACGGCGGGAGGCGAGGCGACGGGCGAGCTCTGGATGAAGTAATCAAGCTAATTGAACGTTGCAGAGATCGTGAGAGAGCAACGATGAAAGCTTTAGGCTGATAGTCTCTCTGATGGAGAACAGATGAACGCATGAGAACCGCAGTAAGAGGAGGAATAGATGCTCCGTTCTCTCAGCTTTACTTTTTATAAGAGAGGCTTACCAGAGAAGACAAAGATGAGCGCGCTGACAACACGTGTTTACGTGGCCTCACTTCCACCCTCCACCACGGGGCAAACCGTTAATCTTCTCAATAGTAACAGACAGACGGACAAAAACAGGCTCTTCACCAAAATGCCACGACTCGCCGAGGGCCCATTTGAACAATACGTGAGCCGGACAGAGCCCCGAGCCCCGCTAACCTCTTACTGGTGACATTTTTCATGATGAAAAGCGGTCCTCAGACCGTCCAACGGGGGGGGGGGGGGGGGGGGGCATCTCCTTATAATAAAACAGAGTCAGTGGGAAGATTTTAAAACACCTCCCCATCAATAAAATTAGATTTACCACCAAAAAAAACACCTTCATAGCCTCTCAGCAGTAGCTCTTCCTAGCCTTCTAGCTAACAGTAGCTCTTCCTAGCCTTCTAGCTAACAGTAGCTCTCCCTAGCCTTCTAGCTAACAGTAGCTCTCCTAGCCTCAGCTAACAGTAGCTCTTCCTAGCCTTCTAGCTAACAGTAGCTCTTCCTAGCCGCCCAGCTAACAGTAGCTCTTCCTAGCCGCCCAGCTAACAGTAGCTCTTCCTAGCCTCCCAGCTAACAGTAGCTCCTCCTAGCCTCCCAGCTAACAGTAGCTCTTCTTAGCCTCCTAGCTAACAGTAGCTCTTCCTAGCCTCCCAGCTAACAGTAGCTCTTCCTAGCCTTCTAGCTAACAGTAGCTCTTCCTAGCCTTCTAGCTAACAGTAGCTCTTCCTAGCCTTCTAGCTAACAGTAGCTCTTCCTAGCCTTCTAGCTAACAGCAGCTCTTCCTAGCCTTCTAGCTAACAGCAGCTCTTCCTAGCCTTCTATCCAACAGCAGCTCTTCCTAGCCTTCTAGCTAACAGTAGCTCTTCCTAGCCTTCTAGCTAACAGCAGCTCTTCCTAGCCTTCTAGCTAACAGTAGCTCTTCCTAGCCTTCTAGCTAACAGTAGCTCTTCCTAGCTGGTCACTTTCTCTGCAGCAGAGTCAATAAATTCAAACTTTAATGACACTGAATTGATTCGAAAGCGTTTCTCACAGTGACCATCTATGTTTATATTCTTTGACATACGGCCTCCAGTTTACCAACAGAACAAGAATTAGTCATAAAACTATGAATAACATTAGCGGCAGGAAGAAGAGTGACTGTGAGGGCAGCTGAGATGTAAATCTGCCTCTTTTCACGCCTTCGTTCTCTTCGTTCGCGTCCCCGGCTGTAATTGAATTTCCTCGCGGCTTCCTCCCTCCAGTGACAGCGGCCATTATTTCCACAGAAACATGTTGATCTGTGTTAGTGTAAAATCTGGGTTAGGGGACATAAGGCTGTGTGGCTGTAAGCCCTCAGCGGTGGGGCTGTCAATCTGTTATACATCCACATCACTACAACACCAGTACAAGCTGACCCTCACGGCCCGGCTGCACTGTAAGATGCTTTATAGCAGAAAGAGCATCACCCCGTTCACCACTGACACTAAGAAGATTTCACAATGCAGCCATACAGCATGGCCAGCTGGGTTAGGTTACCCGTTTAAAGCTGGAAACAAATATGAATATAATAATGATTCCTCTATCAGTAAATAAATCATAGCCAGGAACAGCAGGAGATATAAATAACGCCGTCGTCTCCGAGGCTAAAAGCCGGGAGCATTAAGCAATCGATGAGTTTCTTCAAACCCTGTTTGTGAGTGAGGAGGGATTCATTTAATGACTCTGAGTGAAGAAACCTGAAGACGCCTAAGAATAGAAGAAGAAGAAGAAGAATGTGTCAGACTGCAGATGTGCTGCAGGAACGCAACTGTATAAACGACTAGTAGACGCTTTGCTAAAAGGTTAGGACAGGCGCTATTGTGTTAGCATGGTTCTACGTTAGCATGCATCTGTGTTAGCATGGTTCTGTGTTTGCATTTTTCTATGTTAGCCTGGTTCTATGTTAGCATGTTTCTATGTTAGCATGTTTTTGTCTTAGCATGTATCAGTGTTAACATAATGGTGCAGGTCTGCTTCATGGCAGCACACTAAAACAACGTTGTTTGTCCCAACAAAAAAAATACTTCACATAAATATTCCATGTTCATGTTTAAATACTAATTAAAGAAATGTGTTCCAGCATATTAAAAACGACAACTATGACAACACGAGAGTAGTTGATTAACACTAAATAATAACCTCTACTAACAGTTTAGTCGTTTCCCATATTCGGTCATTAATTAGCTTAATGTTCATTTAACTGTAATGCTAAAGTCAGCTGCTATTACTGATCTGCTAAAGGATGCTAACAGCCACTTAGAGCACAACGTTGATGGAGATCTACCTGGTATCACCATTAGCATTTCCATTAGCATTGCCATTAGCATTGCCATTAGCATCACCATTAGCACTGCCAGTACGAACAAACAATCAGATTATAGTGACCATCAGTAACGTAAACATAGCAACACGTGAACATTTTCCAGGCGTATCATTGAGTCTCGTATTAATTTTTTGATTTAATTCAAAATAAATCATGTCCTGACGTATGAGACGTGTCTGTTTTGATGCTCTGAGCCATGACGCTGCTTCCTCAGAGTGTTTTAAAACCTGTTAAGAGTCGGTTTTAGGGTAAAGGTTCCAGTTACGTGTTGGTTTCAGCAGGTTAAAGGTCGGCGTTACGTTGATGGATGGTCCTTTCACAGACAGAAACAGCAGTCAGTGCGTTAGCATGAGAAACAGACAAAGCTTCATCCAGCTGAGAGCAGGGGATTTGATGAGTGAAATTGAAATATGAAATGGCTTCATAATCTCTGTGCCAGACAAAGAGAGGAGACCACGAGGTCAACCCCCATTCACGCACACTTTGCTGGAAAAGAACCAGTTTAATGAAATTTGTTGGGCTGAAAAAGAAGCGAGAGGCGGTGGGTGAGGGGGTGAGGAGGGGGAGGAAGGGAAGCCCGGGGCCAATATCGTTACACAAAGATCACTCTGGGAAATAAAAGTTGGAGGATTGAATTTTTTTTTGTTGTTGTTTGGCTCGAGCTCATTTATCCCACAAGAGACGGATGAAGAACGAGGTTTGATAAACCTGAGGCCTCAGAGGCTAAAGGGAAGGAAGGAGGAAAACTACTGTACACCTGACAGACTGAAGAGGAGGAGGAGCAGGAGGAGGAGCAGGAGGAGGAGGAGGAGGAAGAGGAGGAGGAGGAGGAGGAGGAAGAGGAGGAGGAGGAGGAGGAGGAGGAGGAAGAGGAGGAGGAGGAGGAGGAGGAAGAGGAGGAGGAGGAGGAGGAAGAGGAGGAGGAGGAGAAGGAGGAGGAGGAGGAGGAGGAGGAGGAGGAAGAGGAAGAGGAGGAGGAGGAGGAAGAGGAGGAGGAGGAAGAGGAGGAGGAGGAGGAATAGGAGGAGGAAGAGGAAGAGGAAGAGGAGGAGGAGGAGGAGGAAGAGGAGGAGGAAGAGGAGGAGGAGGAGGAGGAGGATGGGACTGAAACAAGAGATGAAGAACGTCCAGCATCATATCTGTCTCTGCTTTAACTGAAGAACGTTTCAGGCAACTTAAACCTCACGTTTCAGTCAACAAGGCAACATGAGAAAACAGATGAAGCAACTTCTTCCTCCATGTGTCTGTAGGTTGATGGTAGAAGTTTCTAGAATCAGGTCATGATGAGACGCCTCATGTCAAACAGAGTTAAAGCTGAACTCAAAGAACTGAGACAGTTTACATCTACTGGATGAAGGCAACGTTTATCAGCAACCTTCAGCCATCCTTTCTACAGCAACCACCATCATCTTCTTCTAGCTGCAAACATTGGTCATCAACTTCTTCTAGTTGAAAGCAATTGTCACTATCTCTGTTTAGCATGCAGCAATCATCACCTTCTTCTTCTAGATGCAAGCAACAACATCCATCTCTGTCAATCAACCCCCGTCTCCTTTCAAGTTGCAAGCAACCACCACATCTCATCTAGTTGCAGCAACCATCACCATGTCCTTCTTACCATTCACAGTACTATAGTACTACTACAGTAATATAGTACTACGTAGTACTATGTAGTACTATAGTACTACATAGTACTATAGTACTATGTAGTACTAGTAGTACAGTTCAGTGAACATTCTCCTCAGAGCTGCACTCAGCCTCTGCTCCTTTAATCATAACGTGTCTGTATCACTATTTAAAGGATTCACTGCTCAGGAGACAAAGACTGAACAAGAACCAGATAAAAGACGAAGCCGTCCCACCGCTGAGCGTCTCCTGAAAGCCAGGCTGTAATCACCCAGGTCTGTGGACAGAGGACAGCGGCTTCAGGGACGAGGAAGACGGAAGATGGATGAAGAGAGGACGGGAAAAGACTGAGAGAGCTGCAGGGAGGACTGAGACGAGCAGAGAGACAACCAGCGGGGACGGATACAGGAAGCAGAGGAGACACTTCCATGACCTCTGTGTGGTCGTTAAGTTTGAGGAAGTAGTTTTATTAATGTTTAAATTTATGCAGCGACGGTGCAACAACGTCTAATGAGACTCTGAGCTCCACAGGGGGACGGCGTGGGGACGGCGTGGGGACGGCGTGGGGACGGCGTGGGGACGATGAGCTTAAAGACAGACGTTATGCTGAGACACAGCTGTTTCACCACCAGTTAAATCAACTGAATAAAGACGTGTGAAGACAGTCCTCATGTCCACGTCGTCTCCTGTCTGTATTCTGTCTGTATTTTAAAACGTGTCCATCAGACTGAATCTTCTTTGACCACAGGTGTCCCACAGGGTTCTACCTCGGGCCCACTGCTACAATATACAACCATAAGCCATAACATTATGACCTGATCCTAATATCATGTAGGTCTCTCTTGTGGTGACTCATCAGAGATGGACATGGACCTTCTGAGGGTGTTGAATGTTGTTAGTGGGGGGGTCAGCAGAAGAAGAAGACAAGAAGACGTGAGTGTGGACGTTCCTGAGGACGTAGACTAAAGTCCAGGCTGCAGAACGTTCTGGTTTCTACACGACCAACACGACGCTGAAACGCTCTCCCCTCCTCTCACCTCTGAGCCGCTGATGTTTGACTATGGAAACGCTGAATCAGCGCTCTGAATAAAACATGTGACGAGGAGGACGGGACGACCCGACGAAGGACACCGGAGCGCTCCTCTCGTGTTGTGAATGGAGGAGGAAGAGGAGGGGGGG
The DNA here is from genome assembly GCA_005024645.1 of Planiliza haematocheilus. NCBI lineage: Eukaryota > Metazoa > Chordata > Actinopteri > Mugiliformes > Mugilidae > Planiliza > Planiliza haematocheilus. The sequence goes on from SRSE01001396.1 coordinate 47,221, forward strand.
GTTCTGCATGTCATTTGTGTCAGTGGAGTGATTTATTTGACCGTTTATCCAGGACTGACCCCACACAGACAGAGCTCCTCATTACACATTCACCTGCTGACTTTCACATGGATGAGGAAGAAGAGCAGGAGGAGAGAGGAAGAGGAGGAGGAGGAAGAGGAGGAGGAGGAGGAGGAAGAGGAGGAGGAGGAGGAGGGAGAGAGGAAGAGGAGCTAGTGTTTACTCTAGTTTTAGATCTTTTGTTTCTACCTTTTAAACTGATTCACCTCCACATCTTCTCAGATCACGTCTACGACTACCGTTACTATCTGTCCATCACTGAGTTAAGCCCCGCCCCCAAACGATCTGATTGGCCCGTCAGATCTTTGCAGGAGCAGAATCAGTTCCCAACAGAAAGACTCCAGAGGAGACGTCAGACACCAATCCGCCACAACATTATGACCACTGACAGGAGAAGTGAACCCCACGTCTGGATGAGAGTCTGGTTTGATAATCTGCCGTCCCACAGAGTTTAGCTGAGCCGGTAGCCTCCGGTGTTGTATTGAATCATTCATCAGCTTCTAAATTCTCTGGCTACTGTAACCCACGGCAGCAGCAGCAGCAGCAGCAGAAAGCTTTGTCTCTTCCATTTGGGTCAGAGTGAAGCCCTGTCTCTTACGTAAGCCCACACCGCTTCAGCAAAGAGCCCAGAGCAAGACCAGGTGAGGTGGTGGGAGGACAGAACTATAAAGTATGACTGTAGCTGTGAAGCCACGCCCTCCTCAGGTAGACCTACAGCATCTATAGGTAGAAACAGAGTCCAGTGGTGTACGTGCATTAAGAGGCCGAGGCCTTGGGACACAGCTCCTCTGAGTAAAAGCCTGAATCAGCTTCACTCTGAGTCTGAGAACAGGTAACGATGGAAGACGTAGATCTGACCTTATTATTCTGCCTCACAGCGTTAAGTCTTTCTGCTGAGCTGCTTTTATGAATGAATGAAAATCTGGAAGCCTCCAGGCAGCTCTTCATCTCTGAGTCACTGAGAAGAGACGGAAAAGACGGAAACCACTTCCTGAGACGCTTCCTATGGACGGGGACGGGCATTAGCGCTGATATTAGTCTTTATCTGATTATTAAATGTCCTAGAGTTGGTCTCCTGTGTCGTCCTAAAGTCTGTCCTTGTGTTCTCTTCTCCAGAAATGTCCTGGTCGTCCAACATTTATTTAAAATCATCACAGCAGCATTTAAGGAAAGGCTGGAACCAACTCTGATGCTGATCGGGACGTCCCTACTTACAAAATGTAGAATGAAAAGAGTTCATCGTGTGGGAGGCTAGGAGGCTACGAGCTACTATTAGCTAGGAAGCTACGAGCTACTATTAGCTAGGAAGCTACGAGCTACTATTAGCTAGGAAGCTAGGAATGAGCTACTATTAGCTGGGCGGCTAACAGTAGGCTCTCTGGTCGTTTCCAGAGCTACTATAGGAGCTAACTTGCTAACTTGTGTCGGTACAGTACCAGTAGCCGTAGTAACATGGAAACACTGACGCTTCCTCTCGTTAAAATAAGAACCAACTGGTTAACGAGTCACTGTGAAACCAGATGGTGCAACGAGAACGAGAACACCAGCTCAGCTCATTAATTATTTGTCATTAACAAATGGTACACCAGCTGAACCGGAGCAGGATTACACGTATAAAAATAAATAAATAAATAAATGAATAAATAAAGAGCTGCAGACAGCTGCCATCTTGTTGTGTTGAGTGACTGGATTGAAACCACTGCACATTGAACGCAGTGAGCTCCATGTGGGCTGAGATGGGCCGTTACATCTAAAGATGAACTAATCTCTGCAGGCCTGGCTGTCGGCGGCGGCAGGAAGCGTCCGGCCTGCGGTAATAGATTTTTTGAAGTCAGGCAGGAGGAACAAAAGAAGCATTAGTCGGGATTAATCTGGATTAACGAGGGGAAATTCTGACGGACAAGACCCCGACTCCAACCCCCTGAAAAACATGGCTCCACCCTGCAGGCTGGCTCCTCTCCTCCCACCTCCACGTCTGAACAGATTTACAGAGTGATTCACTGGCTCTAATTGGCAGGTGGAGACGACGGAGCAGGGCTTTGTGTTGGTGCGTCCCGTCGGGGTTTCCTCCAGTATTTACTCGTATACTCCACCCACGACACCGCCGTCCAAACGCTGAGTCACTCTGGACTCTAAACTTGTCTTGCAACATCTCAGTCTGTCATATTTTGTAGATTCGTCCGTTATGAAAGAGGTTATTTGTCAATGTGCAGAAAGTTACTCAAAACTATTAAAAAAAAGTTTATTCTAATGTGAACGAAGACTTCTAAGTAAAAAAATATTCTAAAATAGATAATTAATCAGTTAAAGAAGGATCCAATGATCAGATATGCTTCATACCGGCATCCATAAATCTGTTTTTAATCAGTGCTGAAGACAGATTAGCAGGGAGGCTAGGACGAGCTGCTACTAGCTAGGAGGCTAGGAAGAGCTACTACTAGCTAGGAGGCTAGGAAGAGCTGCTATTAGCTAGGAGGCTAGGAAGATTTGCTATTAGCTAGGAGGCTAGGAAGAGCTACTATTAGCTAGGAGGCTAGGAAGACCTGCTATTAGCTAGGAGGCTAGGAAGAGCTGCTATTAGCTATGAGGCTAGGAAGAGCTGCTATTAGCTTAAAATGCTAGGAAGAGCTGTTATTAGCTGGGAAGCTTGGAAGATCTACTATTAATGGAAAAGGAAGAAATATAGAAATAAAAGTAGATGAAGAAATGACGAAGAGAATAAAACACGGACAGAAAAAGAATGAAAACTATCGTGCGTTCCTTCCTGAATTGTTTAAATGTAATTAAATTAGTTGGATAAATGAAGCAGACAGAATGAGAGGGAGATTTAAAACCAGGACAGAAGGAGAGAAGATGAACGTGGAGAGGAGGAACAGAAGGAAATGGACTGAGGTGAGAAAAGAGAGGGAGAGAGAGGGAGGGGGAGGAGGGGGGAGGATAGGGAGAGACCCTCGGGTGACTGTTAAACTCACTTAATCAGATCAAGTTAGTGACCTGGATAAACTGAGAGGAACACAACGACTCCATACAAACCGCCTCCTGAGACCATGATACACAAACTGTGTGTGGTCTCATCAAGTCAACGGTTTATGAAGTAGCACTGTTAGAGGACGTTATGTCAACTTTATGAGGGGTTAAACCTTTTTACTACTCGACACAGAGAGCGTGATGAAATATTAAACTGCTCCCTGACGGTTTGTTAGGAGGGAAAACATTAGAAGAACATTAGAAGACAAAAAGAGGGAAAGAGAAGCAGAGGGGCGAGCTACGGCTAGCTTTAGCATGCTAACACGCTTAAAACCGAGGCCGTTAGCATGCTAGCACGGGCAACTGTTGATGGCACCAGATGGAAAGACAACTCCGTCACCGCGGCGAGTCTTGAGGGGAACGGGACGTTTCGTTAAAATTCATCCGAGCGAGGCCGAAATGTTTTTAGCGCACATATGTGAAGCTCCTGGAGGCGCTAAAGAAAAAGAGGATCAACAAGTGTGTGTCCTCTGACTGAAAATGTCACGATGTCTTTCTGATCTTCTCAGAGCGATGCTGATAGCTCACCACGATCACTCGACCACTGTGTTAAACACAGAGTTTATAGAGAATCTGAAGCCTGGAGGCAAAAACCAAGGATGACGTCGCCTCCATATAAGCTGAGGCTCATTCCCTAAAGTCGGTCTCTTGTACCACATACCCACGCTGCACTTTTTATTAATGATTTCTTCTGTTAATGCATCGTATGTGTTTAGCTGCATGTTTCTAGTCCTAATGTTTGTTTTCCCCTCAATAAAAGCATCAATAGAAGAGAATAAAATAGAAGAACATATTTAAATGTTTAACTCGCCCAGAATGATCTCTGAACCTAACTTTGACCTGCATTCATTTATTCATGAGCTAATAGCAGCTCTTCCTAGCCTCCCAGCTAATAGCAGCTCTTCCTAGCCTCCCAGCTAATAGTAGCTCTTCCTAGCCTCCCAGCTAATAGTAGCTCTTCATAGCCTCCTAGCTAATAGTAGCTCTTCCTAGCCTCCCAGCTAATAGTAGCTCTTCCTAGCCTCCCAGCTAATAGTAGCTCTTCATAGCCTCCCAGCTAATAGTAGCTCTTCCTAGCCTCCCAGCTAATAGCAGCTCTTCCCAGCCTCCTAGCTAATAGCAGCTCTTCCTAGCCTCCTAGCTAATAGCAGCTCTTCCTAGCCTCCTAGCTAATAGCAGCTCTTCCTAGCCTCCTTGCTAATAGCAGCTCTTCCTAGCCTCCTTGCTAATAGCAGCTCTTCATAGCCTCCTTGCTAATAGCAGCTCTTCATAGCCTCCTTGCTAATAGCAGCTCTTCATAGCCTCCTTGCTAATAGCAGCTCTTCCTAGCCTCCCAGCTAATAGTAGCTCTTCCTAGCCTCCCAGCTAATAGTAGCTCTCCCTAGCCTCCTAGCTAATAGCAGCTCTCCCTAGCCTCCTAGCTAATAGCAGCTCTTCCTAGCCTCCCAGCTAATAGCAGCTCTTCCTAGCTTCCTAGCTAAGAGTATCTCTCCCATCCTCAGTAAAATCTCCTCACCCAGAATCATCTCTGAGTTTATCTGCATCTTGACTCTGACTTGCATCCATTTATTCACGAGGAGACGCAGCGCTCATGCTTCCCTCAATGACTTCAGGCTAAACTCAGCAAACGGAGGGCGTGGACAGGGACAGGAGGGGACGTGAAAGCTGAGTTCACTGGGTTCTCAGTTCGTTGCAGCTTCCATACATGATGATGTGAGTTAATGGATCAATGCACAACTGTGTGCGCATGTGTAGGTGTCTATGAGCCCATGGGGGGACGTGGGGGGACGGGTCTGTTAAGCTGTCCCTCTCAGAGTACAGGACCAGGACGCTGCTGCTGCTCCATTGTCCCACAGTGAAAACAAATGGCACAACACAGAGACGAACAGTTAGAGGCAGAAACAAGCTGATAGAGATGAAGACCAACTGTCTCCATCTTGATGCTACGCTAGCTTTACTGATGCTACTGCTCAGTTATGATATGAAGACACAACGGGACATATTCAAAGACGACAGAAGATCTCACATACGGTGAATCCAAGTTTTCAGTTCAAAAGACTCTAGGGGGGTGGAGGTTTCATCAGGAACATCTGTGGGTGGAGTCCATCTGAAACTAGAGTGTGTTAACAAAGAGCTGGCTCCAGGTCCACGTGAGTGTCAGGTCCTTGATAGACTTCGGTCGTGTTGGTTTCATGTGGGCGACACCCACAGATGATGAATACACAATCCTCCTTTCAGCCTCTCCTAGCTCCCTAGCCTCCTAGCTAACAGTAGCTCCTCCTAGCTTCCTAGCTAATAGCAACTCATCCTAGCTTCCTAGCCTCTTTGATGTCGGTTTGACGTGTCGAGTGCAGGGATAAAAACAAATCCTCAGTGACGCGGCTACAGAAACAAAGACAAGCTGCTTCACACGGCGTTGAAGTAAAACTCAGATCATTATCAGACGTTTAATGTTCAGGCTGCTGCAGATGGAAGTGGGAGGAACAGCAGAGATGAGTAATAAAAAGAAAGCAGACTGAATCACTTGTTTTGTTGTTGTGTCTGTAGAACAATAAACTCTGCTCTCCGTATGAAATAATATCATTTATTGAGACGTTTTACTTCTGCAGCTTTCACGCATCTCATTTCTCTCCCACCTTCCTCCTCATTGGCGTGGACATCGCTAACATCTGGATTTCATCATGATACAGAGAAAAAAAATACCTTAGCATCATCTGGATAGTCCTCCAACCAATCACAGACGTTGAAGCTAATTCAGATGACGCATGCTAACACATTAAGCCCCGCCTCCAGACAATCTGATTGGTCTGACTTTTTACAGGAAAAAACAAATATGTTTGTCTGGCTCCACGGCTAGCAGATCAAACTTTTTAGCTCAGATCGCAGCCATGCTATGCTAGCCATTAGCATCTCCATCAGCATTTACTACGGAGAGAAAACCAAAGCACAACAGACAAATCTGTATCACCAGGTTAGCTCCTGTTAGCTTCCTAGCCTCACCAGCTAATATTAGCTTGCGTTCCCCTCGAGGCACCGTCTGTTAATATTACATATATTGTTGATTAGTTATGTATTTATTGTATATATCTTATATTTTTTAGTTATTTATTTGTAATATTTAGACACTGTGGCCCTTCAGAGAGTCGTGGCGGCGCAGAATAAAACTCGACTGCAGCTTGTTTTTGTACTTTGGGCTCTAACACAGGTCAGGGTTTATTAGGAGCGAGCATCCGGACAAGAAAAGGTGCGACGCCGTTTACTCGTCCGATTTCAGCGTGACTTTTATTCACCAGCAGCAGGATTAACCTTCTCAGGAAGCAGCGGGAAACTCTGTTTGCTCTTCCCGCTGTTTGTTTCGCTCGCTGGCAGATGTCGCAGGCGAAAACCCCCGACCGCTCGCTCAGTCGCTGGCTTTCATAACGACGCCATTTGGATATCTGCGCTGCTAGTTCCCATCATGCATCTGGTTCATTTCCTTCAACACACAAACGTACAGGCTCTGTTTTTATGGCTGTCACAGTAGAAGTTGTTCACTGCTTCCTGCTTCTCTTTGGCTCCATCAAGTAAAAACAGCAGGGCTGCTGCAGATGGTTATTTGTTATGTATGCTAGTTAATGACAGAACGCAGGAGACAACATCTTTCCTGATTACACTGAATAAATCTGAACTCTGGGCTCAGTAGTATCATCAGGTACAAGTTAAAGTTTGAATCTTCACTCACAGATTTCATATTTAAATGAGATATTAAGGCTGCAGCGTAATGGACAACGCTGGAATACGTCAACACGTCGCAGTGTTTACCGAAAAAGTCTGAGCCGAACGTCACAAGAGAAGAAATTAATTAAAATGGAACCGTGATGTTGGAAAGACGCTTTTGCTAAACCTCCAGGGCAGATGCTTAAGATGATGATGATGATGCCAGTGGTGATGCTGATGGTGACGCTAATGGTGACGCTAAAGGCTATCCCGATGGCGACGCCAAAACTGATGCAATACTAATGGGAAACTAATGGGAGGCGCTAATGGCGACAATAAAGGTGGCGCTAATACAGATGTTAAAGGTGGAGCAATTTGCAATATTGATGGCAACGCTAATAGGAGCGACAACGGCTAATTCAATGTCAAAGATGGCAGTAAAGGAGAAGCTAATGGGGATGCTAACAGCGACATTAAAGGTGAGTTAATTGTGTTAATGCCAAAGCCAATGGAGATGCTAACGCAGATGTTAATGCCAATCCTATGTGGGACGCTCACAGTTAGCATGTCAGTGCTCATATAGACCTCTACCTAAACCAGGTAGATTTCCATGCAGGTTCCGCTCTGATAGCAGCTGTTAGCAGCGGTTAGCAGCGGTTAGCATCACAGCATGAAGGCTGTTGGTGCTAATCTGCTGGGGTCTTTCTACGCAGAGGTTCCTGCTGCGTTTCTTCTCACATAGAGGTGACTGTTAGCTTCATGTTAGCATGAATGGAGACTCTGTACGTGACTTTAACACTGAGCTTTATTAATAGGCCAAACTATCCAAGTGTTAAACACAATAAGTAACAGGATTCGACCAATGGCAGATCTTCTCTGAACAAGGGAGGACGACTGAGATCAAATCTGAACATCTGCCCCTAAAAAGTGACTTTCAGGTGGACCACACCACCTCCAGATGTTCCACCAGCCTTTGCTTCAAGCTTGAGTTGTGGATTCATAAAGAGAACCGACAAAGATCTCTTTAAATAAAGAATAAATCTTCTTCCCAGTGTGTCAGACTGAACCGCTTTCACTTCTCCTCCTGTCACTTCTCTCCACAATCTGTTGCTTCGATCAGCCGAGTGCCAAGACGAAGGGTAGGAGTAATGAGGTCAGTAGCACTTATCTGCAGAGGCTGAACGACGGATGAAGACGACGCTCGGGGTTTACTCTCTCTCTCACGCACAGTGTCTCCTCGTGTTACATCAGAGGTTTTATCCCATTACGGCGTTGTTTTACTTTTCCTCTTTTGTCGCCATTAATTTGGATAATTCTCGACAGATCCACCAAAGCTAATGCTAAAGGCTAGCATGACAGCATAGTCTGTATATAAACATGGACAACACGTCTCCTCTTCCTCTCATTGGTCAAACTGACTCCATGTTCATCTTGTGAGTTTGGATCCAGAGTCTGATCAGTACGGTCTGAGGGGGCGGAGCCACGTGGAGCAGTGATGTTGAAGCCCCGCCCACTCTTCTTCCAGACTCACTCATGTTTTAGTTTAATTAATACTACGCTCTGCTCTACCTCCACCTGCTACAAGGACATGATGATTAGACACTGGACTGGTTTTTAAAAGCAGAGCGGTCGGCATGGCAACGGGTGGTCGCCATTACATCACATCCTGTTTCTATGGCGTCAAATAACAAAATAAAACAAAACTTAATAAAAAAAATTGACACTTCATTCATTAATATTATGTTAACTACCTACAATGACGAAACAAATTGTTTGACGTGTATTTTAGTGTTTTAGTTTGGTTCAAGCCCCGCCCACTAACATAGAAGGGGGTGGAGCTTATGACCTATACTACAGCCAGCCACCAGGGGGAGCTCTAGTTGATTTGGCTTCATTTTAGAGGAGCTCCGTCTTTATGATACAGATCTATAAAATGAAAGCCAAGTAGGCTGGACAATCCAGTTGCTGTAGAGGTATTTTTACTTGCTCATACATATTTATACACATAGATGGATTACAGCCTCTGGCCCCTCCCCCACATTCTCCACAGTGCAACAACAATAATATGGGGCAGCCAGATGTTTGTCTGTGCATCTCTAGCTGCAGCATCATCTACTGTACGTCCACTCATGCATCACTGAGTGTCTCTAACAACCGTCTCATTAACGCGTTATCGCCGTCCTCCGTCCCCCGTCCCGGGGTCCAGATGGCCCCGGCTTTCTGTTCCCGCCCTGAAAGTGGAGCACTGGGCTAAGCCTCCATTACACCGGCTTAAAAAAACACTAATCACCCGACGGCACTCTGAACTCAACCACCGCTGCTTTTAGAGGACGCCACAGGACCCGTGATTGAGTCTAATCTTAGCTCCAGATAGAGCATAAATATGTGCTCAGAGGTTTACGTTGAGATTCATGAAAATACAGGGAATAAAAAACACGTTAGAGGGTAATTATTTAAGAAACTGAACTAAAGAGGATGAAGTAATACGATGATAAACAGGTATAAACTGTCCAGGTGATAACTGCGTCTTTAAATATATTTAAACACGTCCCCTCGGTTTATGGCTTCTTAATTTTACGGTTTAAAAGCTGAACATCTCTTTAAACCATCATTAATTAATATATTTAAGGCCTCCCGTTTGAATCTGACCTTGGCAGCGCCTCAGCAGCATCAATTAACACGTTAACGAGCGCTGCAGGTCAGCGAGGGGGGGGGGGGCTGCCACGGGGAAACACCCGCTCTGCACGGAGGACGATGTTGGCAGAGCGAGGAGCTGCTGGCGCTGCCAACCTTCATCTGTCGTCCAGATTCTGTGTGTGTGTGTGTGTGTGTGTGTGTGTGTGTGTGTGTGTGTGTGTGCGTGTGTGCGTGTGTGCGTGTGTGTGGAGGGGAAACCCCCGGTCCCCGTCCCAGGGCCTGGGACCACCCCGATGTGTCGGAGACGGGTTTGCTATCACGATCTGTTACAAAACACTACATAACTCTACATGAAGAGATGTTGTTGCTGCAGGACTTAACGTGTCTCACCTTCTCTAGAGGACTCCATGAGGTGGACATAATGTTATGGCGGATCGAGGGTGTCTCCTGATTCAGCAGCTTCAGACCTCCCAGTGAACGCACAGATCTGCTGATACGTGGAGCTACACATCCAGACCAGCTCACAAACACTAACACCACCTGTCTATGAGTCCAGCTGTCCACTGGACTCAGCTGAGCTCAGGACGTCTTCTGTCGCTTTTTAGCGGCGTCTGATTGGACAGATTTTTCTATCTATCCATGAACGTGATGCCGAAAACAAGATGGCGGCGCCCGTAACACTTCCTGATATTTAACAGCATCTCGTTGTGGAGAACAGCTTCGTCAGCAACCGTCACATGGTTTCATTTGTCCTTCTTCCCACAATGCTCTGCAGCTAAAAGGTGTCGGGTTGCTCATCGATCGTGGCGGTTGACTGACTCAGCGAACGGTCGAGATGAGCCGTGTCAACGCTAGCGGCTCTTAAGAAAACAGAAGCTTTAATGCTCTGGTTTTATATTGTGCTGTAACCATGAGCACTTTCACACAAATAATCAATACACAAAGTAAAACTACATCATGTCTCCCATTTGGACCTGACTGACCTACGAGAGACCAACTCTAGGAGAAGACAAGGACAGACTTCAGGACGCTAAAGGCCTCTCTCTCATTGGCTGATGGTAATGTTGATGAATCCACTGAACAACCATGGTGTGATGGACAAAGACACTGCTCTCCAAGAAGAACATTTCTAAACATCATGTGGACGAGACAGAAGACTACTGGGACAATGTTTAGTGGACAGATGAGACCAAAGTAGAATAGTTTGGTTTAAATGAGATGAAGCATCAGAACCTCATCCCTCCATCAAACATGAGGGTGAAGCTAATGTCCTGGTTTGGGCCTGTTCTGCTGCATCTGGACCAGGACGCCTTGTCCTCATTGATGGACCAATGAACTCTAAAAGAAAATGTCAGGACATCTGTCCATGAGCTGAATGTGAAGAGAAACTGGGTCATGCAGCAAGACAAGGAGAACCAAGAACACAAGTGGTTCTACAAGAGAACGGTTAAAGAAGAACCAGATGAATGTTTAGGAACGGCCAAGTCAAAGTCCTGACCTTAATCCAAGAGAAATGTTGTTGTTGGACCTGAAGCGAGACAAACTGCAGTAAATTCTCAAGGACGTACAAACGTCTTAAAGACTAATTAGCTGCTGCCAGACGGACATTTCTCTGGCGCTAAAAACAAAACTTCAATGCAAACATGGCACAGCCTCCAAATTAAAATGTGCAGGAAGCTGTAATCCCACTGATGATGCTCACGTCTTAAGAAGTTACAGAGACGACTGAGTCATCGTCCCAGCAGCCATCTGTCAACGCCACTCCTGCAACGAGCAATTACACACGAGGAGAAACGTCCTCCTGTGACGGGGACGTTCACCGTGGAGGCATTTATACTTCAGCATCACGGCGTCGGCTTCCTGTTTCTCTTAACGTCTGCAGAAGATTTACGTCGACATCAAGACAAACATGCAGCGTATTTAAGAGAGAAGAAGAAGAATCACGTCTTTGATGATAGAGGAGGAAGAAGAGGGAAGAAGATGAGGAAGAGGAAGAGAGGGATGGAGGAGGAAAAAGAGGAGGAGGAGATGTACAACAGAAGAGGAGAAGCGAGAACCGTTTCCATGGAGACGTAATAAAATGATGTGATCAGATAAATTCACATCAGAACATCAGTGACTGATAAAGTTTACTGATGAAGAGGAGCATCACATCTACTGGAAACAGAGGAGGAAGAGGAGGAGGAAAGAGAGGAGACGATGAAGAAGGAGGAGGAGGAGGACCTGGCATAGGGGAAGTAGAGGAGGAGAAGAAGAAGAAAGCAAATGAGGAAGAGGAGGAGATGGAAAAGGGAGGAAGAGGAAGAGGATGACAAAGGAAGAAGGAGAAGATGGAGGAGGAGGATGTTGGTTATGAAGGAGGAAACGGTAGCAGGTCTTCCTCCTCCATGTCCTCCTCCATGTCCTGAATGTCTAAGTCTAAGAAGACGCCCCAGATGTCTCCATCGTCTCCATCTTGGTTCCTCATGTCACTGCAGAGTTTCACTCTTTCATTAGCTTTTCATTTATTTATTTATTTAAATGTCTCACTCTGGCTGTAGGACAGAAACGCTGCGTCCTCGTGGACAGAAAAAGACGCTGACGGCAAAGAGACGGCTGCATTAACTCGTTACCACCGAGACACGCTCAGAGCTGACTAATCAGGTCAATGGAAACGTCCATCAGTCCATCAACTAGAATTAGACAGAGACGGGGGGAGGAAGAGGGGAGGACGGGGGGGACGGGGAGGGGAGGGGAGGACGGGGGAGGAAGGAAGGGAACACGATGGACTGAGACATGACGTGAAGAATGACTGGGATGGACTATTTAAACTCTAGGAGAAGACAAGGACGGACGTTAGCTCGTTAAAGTTTTAGCATCGGTTGCTTCTAGATGCTCGTCCACTAGCATGGAAGCTAAGTTTCTCAGTAGAAAGTAAAGTTCAAGCATCAGTTTGATCATAAACTAGGGACACTCGTGATTTAAAACCATGGATTTTAAACAAACTGACCATAAACTACAAAGGTCTCTCTTAAAACGTCCTACAGCGTTTTTCCCCACATGTCCTCCAGCGTCCTGGTCCACTAAGCAGAACATTAGCTTCAGCTACAGCTCTAATAGTCCTGTAAACCCACTTAACCCACAGACCGTGGACTCTACAGGGCTGACCTCTGGTTTGTCCCTGGTCGTCCCTCAACCACTCAGTCAGGCCCATTACCAGCCCATTATAGTAATTCAATGGATGCTGTCAGCGTGGCCGCCTGCTCTGAACAAACACCAACACTCTGGACACGTAGAGGCCAGACTTGAATCCAGTAAAAGATGGAGATCAGGTTTTATCTAGATCCTCAGAGAGAACGTTTAAAAATATCACAACCGGCCGCGTGATGATCCCAAGAGAACCGTTTCATCTCTACCGCTGAGCATCAACACATCAAACCATTGATCTTCAGGTCTCGCCAAAACATTAGGTACACTCATGTCCTGGTATCAGTCTTTATTGATAACGCCTCTAAATCGTCCACTTGTTGACAGAAAGCTTTTTTAAATGTGCTGCAGGTTTTGTTTATCTCCCTGCTCGCCGGCGTTTCTTCTGATTTCATCAGCCGCGTCTCCGGAGGTAAAGTTATGCTCTTTGTTGCTGCTGAACACATGAATTCATACGCATCCAGTTCATGAGGCTGAATGAGGAGGAGGCGGAGCTTTAACAGGTTAAAGTGGGAGGAGCTTCTACAGCTGCAGCGACTGAAGCATCAATCCAGATTAACACAACAACTAAATGAAGACGGCGCCTACAAATGTTCTGCTAGCATTGTAGCTGCAACTCAGGATGTGATGAGGTGCTCAGTTCGGACCTTTCCACCTCCATTATCTGGTTTGGTTTTAACCCCTTAACGCCTCAATTGATTTTTCAATTATATAAATTATATTTGTATTTTTGTTACCACTCTGGCCGGTCCTACCAGAAACTAGTGCTTGCTAAAGGTTCCTAGGATTTTTTTGAATGTGCACAAACCGACATTAGAGTATTACATGCGTTATTTCAGCTGCAGTCTGAATGGAAACAGTGCGTCGTGAATTAGCGACACTAGGCATGAAGGGGTTAAAAAGTCTGACGCGGAGCAGCAAATTACAACATGCAAGGTTTGAAAACAAATAGTGAATAAAAAGGACAGAAACAGCACTAATTTGTTCCACCACCTCAAACACAAGCACAAACCAGAAGATGAAGAAAGACAGAAAATGAGCAAAGATGCAGAAGCAGCGTCGACTTCATCCAAAGAGTCCGGGAACAAAACAACAACTCAGAGAAAACTTGACGCATTATAGTCAAAAAGATTAGAATGAACTGGTGTTTATTTATTTATCATTTTTATCGTTACCGTGATAACCCCCCCGTTACACAAGAAAATCTTCACGCAAAAAATTCAAAAAAATAGTTTTCAGACTCCATCGTTGTCTTAAGAAATGCAATTTGTGTTTAGTTCTAGGTCTCAGTGTTGCTTTAAATCCACAACTCAAACTAAATCTACGTAAACCTGAATAATAATTTGTTTAATTGGAAAAATTTCATTTTCACGACTTCAACGGAAAATTTAGCAATTCATAAATTCATCCCGCGGCCCAGATTAGACCCTCTGGTGGGCTGGTTTTGGCCCCCGGGCCGTATGTTTGACACATATGATCTAGAGGGCAACACAGGAATCAATTGTCGCTCCCATCCCGAACCCACAAATATACTCCCATCATATCCCGATCATGTGACTCCCCCCCCCCAAAAAAAATCATGTTTCATGCAGGCGACTAGTAAATCTAAACCGCAGGTGTCAAACATATGGCCCGTGGGCCAAAAGCGGCCTGCCAAAGGGTCCAATCCGGGCCGCGGGATGAATTTAATGAATTTAACTGCAATTTTTCCAATAAAAGCAGCTTCTACTCCTGTTAGTACATACATAACATTACATTACATAACATGACAGTTTCATGTCGTTAGCCTCGTAGCATAATTGCCTAATGTTGTAAGATTCCGTTTTTAGCAAGCACACAAAAAATGACTACTACTAATTATACGATGAGGATAATGATATGTAATGTAAACGTTTTCAGGACGTACTTGTTCTTCTTTGCGCTAAAACAAAGAAAAACATTTGATGTTGCTGTTATTTATAATAGCTAATACGCTATTGTGTTACTGTAGAGAATAAGTAGAGCTGCTCTCAGACCTTCTCCAGCAAAGATGCTTTATTTATTTATTTTCCTTCTGACATAAAACCTGAATCAAAGCCGATCCGTGATAAAACAAATTGTTGAGGAGCTTCCATCTCGCGTGAAAGAAAAACGTCTTTGTTCAAGGAACTGATGATAAATGAAAGTGACACGAAACTCAACCCCGATCTGATAACAAGCCACGAAGAAACGTGCAGATGAGAAACCCGAGCTTGATGGATGGAGGGTGGTGATGGGGGGGGGGTCACATCTATAAATAGTGTTTCTATGTGAAATATTCATCAGACTAAAGGAGAGAAACTCAATAGAAACGCTCGGGAAAACAACGGGATGAGAGAGGAGGAAGGTTTGGAGACGAGGGAACGCCGGCTCCTCTCAAAGTCAACTCTCACTTCCACCCACCGACAAGAGAACCTGATAATCAGTGGTCATAATGTTATGGCTGACTGAGATCCAGGTCATGGAGGAATTTGTCGACGCGGTGTAAAGTCTCTCTCTGTGGAGCAGCTGCAGGTCTCCAGCTCTATTGAACTTTTGTTTTTAAAGCGCTGATCAATAAACACAGAGACAGACGGGCTGGCGTAGCGTTTCAGGAAATGCTGTCGGGAACAGCTGACGACTCCTTTCTGCTCTGATCAAGAGAAAGTGGGGAGGAGGGGACGGAACGAGGGACGAGGAACACTAGGACAGCGTCTTAAAGCAGATTTAAACACTCTGACCTGCTTTTGTTTTAAAGAACTGAAGTCACACAACAGAAGGATAAATAAAAAGATTTAAGATGCACAGAAGTCACCAGAGTAATCATGTAAAAGCCAGAGATAAGTTAGAGCCTCATGAAAGCTTTAAGTCCATCTAAGGTCATGAATTATTATGTTAAAGGTCTGGAGGCTAGGAAGAGCTACTATTAGCTGGGAGGCTAGGAAGAGCTACTAGCTAGGAAGAGCTACTATTAGCTGGGAGGCTAGGAAGAGCTAGCATTAGCTGGGAGGCTAAGAAGAGCTAGTTTTAGCTGGGAGGCTAAGAAGAGCTGCTATTAGCTTGGAGGCTAGGAAGAGCTAGTATTAGCTGGGAGGCTAGGAAGAGCTAGTATTAGCTAGAAGGTTCGGAAGAGCTAGTATTAGCTGGGAGGCTAGGAAGAGCTAGTATTAGCTGGGAGGCTAGGAAGAGCTAGTATTAGCTGGGAGGCTAAGAAGAGCTACTAATAGTTGCTAATGCTACTGATCAGCTGAGTTTGCGTCCCTCCCGTTGGTGGGGCTGAGAGGATGGACCGTTGTTATGGCGACAGTGGAACCAGTCTTTTCAGGGTCTCTGTGCGTAACCATAACAACGTCGGAACTCTCCTCTAGAACGCTGCTTTAGTTTCAAACCCTCCAGACGACCAGGCGCTGGCCGACAGCCAGGCAGAGACGCAGCCCTGATCCAAACCAGAACTCAACACGATGGAAGAAACAGTTTCACTGAAACTTTATCGACTTTTACTCTCTGTTAAACTTTTTATTAACATTCTCCCCTGGTTCAAAGCATAAGTCATCCTCTGTCTGCATCAACTAGATGACAAGTCTGACCCCCCCATAAAAACAAATCATTATGCAGTAATATTCTGAGTCATTCACAGCTCCACTTATTTCAGATTGAAGAGAAAGACAATAAAAGTGTTTGTGGTAGAGAAGCAGAGCTGGAAGATCCAGGAGGAGATTAAAGTCTGATGAGAATATGAGACAAAGGTTTGAACAGAAGACTCACACAGAGAGCTTAGAACACGCTATGAAGCTAGGAGCAGCTACTATTAGCCAGGAGACTAGGAACCTAGGAGGAGCTAGTGTTAGCTGGAAGGCTAGCTAGTATTAGCTAGGTTAGCTAGGAAGCAAACTAGAATTAGCTAGGCTAGGAAGCTAGGAGCAGCTACTATTACCCGGGAGACTAGGAAGAGCTACTATTAGCTGGGACACTAGGAAGCTAGGACGAGCTAGTGTTAGCTGGGAGGCTAGGAAGACAGGAAGCAATACCGTTAGCTCGGAGGCTAGGAAGAGCTACTTTCAGCTTGGAGGAGAAGAAGACAGGAAGAGCTACGGTTACAGCTCCTCTAGAGCTACTATGACCAAGACCAGGAAGCTAGCTACTATTAGCAAGGCTAGGAAGACAGGAAGAGCTACTGTTAGCTCGGAGGCTAGGAAGCTAGGATGAGCTAGTGTTAGCCAGGAGGCTAGGAAGAGCTACTATTAGCAAGGCTAGGAAGCTAGGAAGAGATACGGTTAGCTCGGAAGCTAGGAAGAGCTACTGTTAGCTGGGAGGCTAGGATGCTAGCTCGTTAACCTGCCTTCCATCACCTCAGGTTTCCTGTCCTGTTGATCGTAGTGTGGCTTCCTTTTTCAGTGGTGACAGGATTGTGGAGCAAACATAATCTCCTCATACGTCGCGTGCTCACAAACACGACTCTAGAGAATGATGAGTCTTTCACATCAGCTCGCTGTGTTTAGACCTGAGGACAGACGCCGCTGGTGTTTACAAAGCTTCAGCCGGGGCAGTTTTTAACTCTTATCTACACCAATCAAAACATCTGCCCCCCTCCCATCAGCGGTCCATTTAATCCAGCTTTTAAATATATCGTCCCTTAAAGGAGATATCTCAGTCTGTTGTTTCACAATCCTTTTATTCAGTGAATTGCCCCGGGTGAATAATTCATTCTGGAGTGTGTTCTGTTTGCATGTTTGCATACATGTGTTCTAAAAGCAGCTCCTCCTGCAGCGCCATCATGAAAACCTGCCTCCACACGGAGAATAAAACATGAACATGAACCAGCCGGGCGTGCTCCACGCTGGTCAACTCTCCAGCTGACCTCAGAGGCTCGCTTCCACAAATAAAATAAGTCAACTCAATAATCCAGCACGCCCTGGTAAAGACCCGTTAATGAGACGCCGCTATGCACGGGAATGAAACTAGTGCACGAGACTAATGTGCAGTTTAGCTGTTAGACATTACTCAGTAAGAGCCAGAGAGCATCAGCGTTTATTCATTATGAACCTCTATGAACGTCTGTCGTGAGTTGTCCTGAGCTTCAGATCTTTCTGGTCACAAAACAAATGTTTTTTAGAAGAGCAGCACAACTGCTGTATGTGTGAGCATAGTATTCATTGAATCAGCTGAAAAGCTACTGATGCGACGGTTCAACGCCGGTGAGCGGCTTGGCGTTTGCACGTCATGATAGTCGTGCACGCAATGAGGCTGCAACCAAGCGTTAATGAGGACCTCATGTTTACCATTTACACCCGTTCATGTTCATCACAAAGTCACGGAGGTTCGTGCTGACACAGCTTCTGAAAATTATACATTATCTAAAAAATCACTTCCAGTTCTTTCTAGTGACAAAACAAAATAGACGCATTAGCATCTCAACCGAGATCTGCCGGCTCCCTCAGAGTTACAGATGCTGTTTAGTACGGATGCACCGAATAATTTCGTCTGTAAAAGCACCTTCGGGACATTTTTGGACGAAAATTGCAGCAGTTGTTGTCTGCACGTGTTGTTTCAGCGATAAAAGTCTGAAAAATGGAAAAATGGCCGAAACGAGATGTTGTGATGATGCAAGCAACAACCGCGACAACTTTCAGCCAAAAAAAAAAAAAAAAGGCCCAAAAGTGGACGAAAATATTCGGTGCATCGGTACCATTTAGCCCTACTATGTTGTTATGGCGCGAAAAGTCCGAAAAATTTTCGTCGGAAAAACAAAAATGCACTTTTGGGCCATTTTTTTGGCCAAAACTTTTTCACCGAAACAAGATGTTGTGATGTTGCTCATACGTGTTTCAGTGATACATTTCAGCCAAAAATGGCCCGAATGTTCATTTTTGTTTTTTCGGTGCATCCCTGGTAGCAACGTATTTCCTCATTTACGCTGAATAAATATTTAGTTTGTGATCAATAGTACTTGTTATTTGAAAACGTTTGATGGTCATTATTTAGAGGAGAACCAGAGGAACAATTGATAAATGAATCAATAGGGAGTGAAGTGGCAGCAGTTACACAGTGACCTGGATTCATACACCGTGTTAACATCACATCCTAAACCCATCAGAAGACTGACCTGGTCAGACGTCAGCGTCTCATCATGGACGTGTTGTCCACTCAGGAATATGTTTATTTCTACAGAAGCTGTATGATATGATTTAAGCTATGAATGTGGGTCAGTAAACATCCACGGGATTTAGAAGCAGCTAAACCGTGACGGGGCAGAGGTTCACGCTGCAGCGAAGGGCAGGAAGCTACGACCGGACACGACATCTGGGCACGGATGGACGTGGAAAATGGCCGACTGCGACGCAGATTAGGATTCTGTTTCTAAAATAATCCTGTTCATTAAGATAAACCTTAATGGAGCCCCAACGAGAGCAGAAGACGTTCTAACGGCTGTGGTTTCACTTTAAGGTCTCCAGCAGCATCTGTGAGAGAGACGAAGACAAGCGATGGACGGACAGATGGACACACTGAGGAGTGTCTGAGGAGCTAGCTCCTGGAGGACAAGCAGCGAGCTTCATAGGGGACGTCTCAGCACGTCCACCTTGAGAATTGCTCCAGCCTTGATCAGCAGGAAGAGACAGAGTCCTGAGAGACGCTCCGAGACACTAATGGACATCTCTGAAGGGACAAAGACAAAGAGGCTGAGGAGATGGTCTAATGGTTTACTGGGTCTAGAACCAGGACTGACTCTGGTTCTGCCTCCAGTGGTCAGATCAGACTGGGCTCTAGGAGGAGGTGGTAACCATGGTAACCTTTACTAATCAGCATCAGGTGAGGGACAGAAACATGGAGGAAGAAAGACAAGATGAACCAAGATGGAGTCAATGTGGACAGAGACCATGGAGACGTCTGGGTCGTCTTCAAAGACTCTAGACATTCAGGACATGGAGGAGGACATGGAGGAGGACATGGAGGCGGACATGGAGGAGGAGATACTACTACTTCTTCTTGTGCTCCTTCATCCTTCCATACTGCATGTCCTTCCTTCCTTCCTTCCTTCCTTGTTTCCTTCCTTCCCATCTTCCATCCCTATTTATTTTCCTTCCTTTCCTCCCTCCCTCGGTCTGTCCGTCCGTCCGTCCATGTCTTCATGTCATGTCTATCACTGTGTCAGGTCAGAGTCTTGTTTATCAGAGCAGAGGAGGACAGTGGTGTCTGGTGGACGTCCGTCCCTTCAGCAGGTGCGTTTCATACAGCCGTGTATATGTGGGCCGTGTGTTGACCCGTCCATCTGTCCTCTGCTATCTGTGAGTGTGAGAACTGAGTGCTGAGCTGTGCAGCCCTGAGGGAGGCCAAGCTGCATTCAGGATCCTCTATGGACGCCACAAAGCTGCATTCATGCGGCTGAATGGCTGTCCTCTACAACCAGCCCCTATCAGCCCAGCTCCATTGGAGCGGCTCTATGAGTTACCACTCTCTCTGCCTTGGTATGCAAAGCCTGATCCAGCACTGAACACAAACGCTGGATTAACAACAGGACGCCAAACACGCCAGCAACACGCCAGCAACACAACACCAGAGGCAGACGTGACTCCTCTAGACCTGGATCACAGGATCCAGGTCTGGAGGATTCAGAGTCAACATGCCTCTGAGATTCAGTAGTTTAAAGTGGAAACAGGAAGAGCTGCTATTAGCTAAGAAGAGCTACTGTTAGCTAGGAAGAGCTACTGTTAGCTAGGAAGAGCTGCTGTTAGCTAGGAAGAGCTGCTGTTAGCTAGGAAGAGCTGCTGTTAGCTAGGAAGAGCTACTGTTAGCTAGGAAGAGCTGCTGCTAGCTAGGAGGCTAGGAAGAGCTGCTGTTAGCTAGGAGGCTAGGAAGAGCTGCTGTTAGCTAGGAGGCTAGGAAGAGCTGCTGTTAGCTAGGAGGCTAGGACGAGCTACTGTTAGCAAGGAAGAGCTGCTATTAACTAAGAAGAGCTACTGTTAGTTAGGAAGAGCTGCTGCTAGCTAGGAGGCTAGGAAGAGCTGCTGTTAGCTAGGAGGCTAGGGAGAGCTGCTGTTAGCTAGGAGGCTAGGAAGAGCTGCTGTTAGCTAGGAGGCTAGGGAGAGCTGCTGTTAGCTAGGAGGCTAGGGAGAGCTGCTGTTAGCTAGGAGGCTAGGAAGAGCTACTGTTAGCAAGGAAGAGCTGCTGTTAGTTAGGAACAGCTGCTATTAGCTTGGATGCTAGGAAGCGCTACTATTAGCTGCGAAGCCAGGAAGAGCTAATGTTAGCTGAGAGGCTAGGAAGAGCTACTAGTAGCTAGGAGGCTAGGAAGTTAGGATGCTGCCTTTGTTTCCTTTCATCACTTCCTGTTTCTATTCTTTGAGCGTTCATCAAAACAAAGTACATAAACACGTGTTGATAGGTCAGATTCTACAGTACAGACTCTGGAGGTCAGGCAGTGCATTATGGGAAACCTGTTTGCTTTAACCCTGCACAAGTTACCTCCAGATGCGTCGTCAATAACAACAAACATCCTGCCTCACGTGAACACGAGTATGGACAACGTTTAGAGTGTGGTGCTGTTGCCGTGGGTAACGTCTCAGTGTGAAGTCAAAGAGACACACAGCGTCTCATTCTCATTCAGCTAATGTCTCCGTCCAATTAACAGAGCGCCAGGTCATGATTCCCTCACACTGACTTCCTCTGGCCCCTCCCCCTAAGGAGCTATGGCCCCTCCCCCTAAGGAGCTATGGCTCCTCCCCCTCCAGAGCTGGGCTACACCTGACCACCTGCTCTGAAAGGCAGCTGTCAATCAGAGGCATCAATGACCGTGATCAGAGACCAACTGTTGCCATGGAGACCAGCTAAAAATGATGTCAACAGATACATGTGTTTACACAGATGAAGAAGAGCGTGAAATCTACTGGAAATAGAACAGACGAAGAAGAACTACTGGACTGACGTGACGAGACAACCAGCGAGAGTTAGAAAAGAAAACCCTGGACGTTTGTCCACTGTCTCAGAGACGTCCACTGCAGCAGAATAACAGCTGATAAATCACTGCTGTCCCGCTGCAGCGTCTCACTTAACGTCCCCTCACACATCACATGTCCTCCTCACCCCAACCAGCAACACTGCTTCACTCACCCACTCCTATCTTCTCGTCCTCCGTCGGTGTCCACATGATGTCCACAGCAAAAGAATCCACGGGAAAACAAAGTATATTCACCCGGTGTCAGCGCTTCATGGAGATCCTGCTGAGGAGGAGGAGGAGGAGGAGGAGGAGGAGGAAAAGTTTGCTTCAGTGGTTCAGGATGATTGAAAAATAAAAATAAAGTCCAGTCATCATAAAGAGTCCTCCTCAGGGCTCGACGCTCCAGCCTGCTCGGCGCTGACGCATGGTGCAGCGTCCGGCTCTGGTGCGCTCTGCTCGGCTCTGCGGGGATCGAGCCTCCGGTGTAACCCTCTGAACCGGAGCCACGGGACAAGACGCTGTGAGAGGAACCGGGATCGCTGTGAGGACAGATCCCGAATCAGCGCCTCCTCTCCTCATCTCCGAGCAACATCTCTCCTCCTGAACGGTCCCGTCCGTGCTCGGTGTCGGTGTGAACCGGGAGAGTCGTGCGCAGCAGCAGCAGCGGTAGCGGCAGCGGTGACGGTAGCGAGGAAGCCTCCGTCGGTGTAAGAGGATCAGGCTGCAGATGGAGAGGGTTACACGGTCACGTCAGTGCGCGCTGACCGTGCACACGAACAGCTGATCCCCGTGTGTGTGTGTGTGTGTGTGTGTGTGTGTGTGTGTGTGTGTGTGTGTGTGTGTGTGTGTGTGTGTGTGTGTGTGTGGCGCCACCGTGTGTCCGCTCCCGAGAATCACAGCAAATAAAATACACGCACTGGCCACATCATTAGGTACACTAGTGAACGCATTTAATATAAACATATATTATCTAATACATTTTTACTATACTTACTTATATTATTTATTTAACAGAGGCCTAATTAAATGTGCATTAAATTAATAAATATGCCATAATAGTTTTGTCATCAAGAGCAAAAAAGCGAGAATGTTCTGTATAATAATAATGATTATTTAATAATAATAAATTACATTACTTCCTTTTACTTATTTTCAGCGACTATGTTTAATTTAATTCATTTAAAACGCCTCAATATAATAATACGTATGCCAATGATAAATAAAAACGTGTCACTAATTTACTGAACACAATTATTTTACATTTAAATTTAATTTAAAAATGTTAAGGTTGATTAATTATTTGAGGAAATGAATCATCAGGTGAATTAATATTTATTAAACTAAATAAAAGGAGCTTTCATTCCGAGGCTAACAACGGTTTAGCATGACGGCTGCTAATTTTAGCTAGCTAACCTTTAGCTAAGATCAGTTAGCCATGTTTACGTTATTAAACGAAATCTTAATTTGAGGGAATACATTAATTAAAGTCACTTGTCGGACTAAATAACTAAATACATATATTTTGTGTGTTCGTTGTACGTTTTTCTGAATAACGACTGTTAGCTTACTAGCTTAATTGGCTAACGTTAACGACAGTTAGCGAAGATCAACGGTGTTGCCAAATTGGGCGTTTCCACGTACATTTTCGTCTACCTTTAAATATTTCTGGATGCTAAAAATGGCAAATTTGTTCTAGCTCTAAAAAAACTAACATCGAAGATAAAAACTACACAAAGAGAGAGACATGATTCATCAATAGAAGCAACAGCAGCGGTCAGTAGTTGTTATCAGTACTGACAGTAAACACACCTGGCTGAACATATAATTTGTGCCAAGCAAATTAGTTATAAATCCCACTAAACTCAAAAAACAAACATATTTTTAAATTCAGCGTGACTTACACTTTCCAAAGATTCTTATCGTCGAAGTCCATCGCACATAAAAACCGATTAACTCGTTTGTAGCCGACATCAGAACTTGCTTTAGAAATCCCGTTTTTTTTTTCTACTTTTCTTAAGTTTTGAAGTAATTATTGACAGTTTTCAATACAGTCTCTGTTACATACAGATCAATGGTCACTAATTAAGAAATCGGCCTAACTAAATCTTGTCATTCGTGAACATTCATAGGCTTAAACACTTGTCTGACTGAAACTTGTAGCCGAGCATGTAACCTGCCGCACACATGGCAACATCCATCCACAGGCCTTTCCCTGCTTTCTACTTCCGGGTTCTGCTAAAAATGATTGATTTAAACGTGTTTTGCAATTTAAATTAATATTTAACACATGACAAATTACACCTGTGCTTATCTCATCAGTTCATTTATTGTCTCTGACTTTACTAAATTCTTTACTTTATATTCTCGTCCATTTTGTTTTTCGTTTTATTAAAATATAAATCATTTCTAAAACTCCACAAAGACATAAAAATCGGCAATTTGAAAACAGGCACATACAACTGAGTTAATATCTGCAATTAAAACAATACAACACACAAATGTGCAAACAGAAACGCAATTAAAACCTGAATTAAACCCAGAAGAGGTTCTGTAATATCTTCTGTAATCTGTTTGTTGTTTTATTTCATCCCTGTTGAGATGTTTCTATAAAGTATAAAGTATAAGGCCTGCTCGTTTTGCATTAAAATCACTACATGCTGTAATTAATTTTCCTGTAGGCTAATTTAGGGTTCAGGTTAATGATTACTATATGATTATGGTCCAAAACAACATCAAATGCAGGTTTTTTTTCATCAAGGTACATGAAACTTGTGTTGCTCTCTGACTCCCTACACTGCACATGAAGTGGTTTGGTCTGTCGATGACTCCCAGGCCACTTTCCCCTCAGTCCACCCCTGTCTGTCAGTGCTGGGAAGTGGACCAACCTGGACAACGGCCCACTGGAAGCCAGCCCTTCAAAGTAAAAGTGTAGAGGAGCAACATGTATGAGTAGAAAATAAGATAATCCTTTATTTATCCCACAGTAGATTTAGGATGACTGTAAGACATGAGCACTGGGCAGGTTGCTGGGGTCAGGACCACACATCAGATAAGAGTTAGTTTATTCTGGTCTGGAGCCAAAGTCAACTCTGAACACTGAACCTCAATCCTCCTGTTCAGTCAGTTCATCTGAGGTTAGAGGCTTCAGCAGCTGGGTTTCATTCTCAGGCTGTGGTAGTTAGAGGTCACACCTCCTCCAGTGACTGAAAACAGGACCTGGTCAGTTTGATAGATTCTAAGAACTAGTTATCTTTTCTCCACATCTGCACATTAACAGTCAGTATGAAGAGCTGCAGATAACTTTAGCCTCCAAGACTCCAGAGTGAAGTCTGTTTCATCATCCAGATGTGATTCACTTTACCTCAAACAGAACCTCACCTGGACCAGAATCAGCCTGAACCTGAGTCCTTTCTCAATCATTGAGTTTATTTCTCTGAAGTGGAGCTTCTGTTCTGAAGGATTTCCTGGAAGTGTTGGCTCATCGCTGCTTTCACATATCTAGAGGCCACTCCTCACAGCTCAACAGACGCATCGAGAATACTTTCGATTTCAAGAGTCTTTACGTAGGAACAGAGAACTGCTGTTGGGATGTTTCAGCTTCAGAGGACTTGGACAGCGATGGAGCTTCTTCCTCTCGTGTGTTTCTGTCTCCTGATCTGCTCTGGAACAACGTTTGGTGACGAAGGTGAGAAAATCCTTTAGACTGATTGAAATGAGCGGACTGTGGATCTTTAGATCAGTTCTTCTGTTAGTTTAGTGAGTAGCTCTGGATAACGGCAGCACCTGCACCTGCTACTTCCGCCTTTAGCTTTTATGTTAAAATAAAGATAATCCACAGACATCATCCTCCACAATAAAATCTGATGCCCTTCTCTGACAGCATCCTTCTGGTTCTTTCTAACAGTATAATCATGATCAGGGTTTGGATGTTTGTTCTAATCTGATGTGTGTTTAACACTGGGTGGGACTGCGCTGCGTCCTCCGGATGCGCCTCTATTTACGGGAAGGAAAAGTGCGCAACGTTTTATTTCAGATCATATTTATGTGTAAACTATCTTTATAGTAACATTAACAACAATTAAATCAAAGATTATTCAGGTCGTTGTCGAGCGATCTTGGCGTGATTCTTCAATTATCTTTTATTTTTTATTATTATTTTTTTTTTAACCCCAAAATAAACATTATTAATCATTAAACAAATGAACTCTGTCTCTGAATAAATCAAATGTTTTAGAGTTAAATTTAAACTTCCTACCAAGGATTAACTGCGCAGACAGAGAGGAACTGAACTCACTTTTGATGCAGACACAAGGTTGATTCCTGTAAAGTTAGAACAGACTACAACTCCTTCTACTGAAACACGTCCGGTCTGAGCCTAAGAGTATGCTTTATAGCGTCATGTTCTGTCAGTTAATATTTTGTCCTGGTTCTTCTGAATATAGTCCAAACAGCATCAGGCTGTGTTTCATGGAGTACTGCTGCTCTATCCATTTCAATACGGAAATGTTAATCACATGGTTCTTACAGACACTTACATTATTTCTGTAACTGCATATAGACAAAGCAGAGCAATCTGAATGGGTTGATGGAGGCTTGGATTAATGTGCTTTAGTCATACTGGTCATAGATAGAGAACTAGTCAGGAACATGTCTGATTACTAATCATTTCACTGCTTTGAAAGAGAGACGAGCAAAGATTCAATATCAGTGACTAATGTGATTATTCTTATTGTAAATCAAGTAAAGTGGTTGAGTTTTAAATGGATGAATTCATTCCACATTATCAACACAAAGTCTCCTGCTCTTTATTCTGGATCTGCTGCAGCTACAATGAAACATGATGAACTGAATCACACCAGTTATTTCATTCATTCGTCTTTACATCCAAAGTTTCTGATCAATGAAACCATGTGTTGATTGAACTCATTCTAGATTGTGACAGTGTCCACAAATAAGGTTTAGTTTGTAGCTTTAGGAGAAATCTTGTGTTCTGCCATCTAGTGGTGACTGGTGGAATCAACTCACATAGCAAATACCAGTTAACACAAGGAGAATCCAGTTAATTCAAAGCAGATGAACATTTAATGAAGCTGTTGTCCAGTTGTTAACTGAACACTCATATGATTTATATAGTGAAATATAATAATAGTGAAATATTTGTAATATTCTGATAGAAAACCCAATAACGTTGGTGGTGAAACATGTAAACTGTGTTACTGACTGATCACTCTGGATGTGAACACACTGATTAATACAATAAATGTTTTTGTCTTCTAGGGTCATCTATCACCCCGATCAGAGTGAAAGAAGGTGAAGATGTCATTTTACCCTGTTCCTTAGACTCTACCAACATTAGGTCTGAGACCTTTAACTGGAAGAAAGATGATCAGAATGTGTTCCAGTACAATGCAGGCAGTCATTCTAATAACGGTCGTACAGGTCAAGATCCACAGTTCAAAGGTCGAGTCTTTCATTTTGAAGATCAACTGCAGTCTGGTAATGCCTCCATAGTTATCAGGAAAACAACTTTCAAAGACAGTGGAAGTTACAGCTGTATTTTTCCTCATCATCAGCTAAAGATAAGATCTACCATTCTGCTCCTTGTTGGTGAGTATTTCCATGAAACAGTTAAAGACTCCTGATTATTTCCAGAAGCGACTGGTTCATGTGTCCCAGATGGACTCAAGTCAAATCATCATCAAACAGTCACAATGACACATCTAACATGGTCCAGGTCCTGCCTCATTGACAGGCTGCACAACATCTTCATATCCATAATATCAGCTCCATTAGTTGTTCCTGTCTAACAGTGTTTGTCTGGAAATAATCCAAACCCTCTACTGTTTATGTTCTGAGAGTTCTCACTGAATGAAAACACTTTTTGTGTCTTCAGTGACCAAAGTTCCAACAGTTTCATCTCATCTCAGATTCAGTTTGAGCCTCTGCTCTTGATCTGTTGCTGTTAGACCCAACTCTGTGACTATAAGCCACTAAACACTGATAGAAACCAGTCTCTGCTGGAAATGTGACAGGACCTTGATGACATCTGTTAATGTGACTTTTATTTTTATTTTTTGATAATTAAATATGTCTGTAATAAACAGATATTTATGATAATTTCTTTTCTTGTCCTCAGTTTTATTTACTGTCAGGTTGATGATTTCACACAAACAACTCTAACATATTCTTTATTTTCTCTTTTAGATTATATCTTCAAAGGCAGAACAGAGGAAAAGATTGCAGGTGAGTCCTGATTGTGATGACGTCACTGATGAATGGATCTCACCTGGATGTGATGGAACTAATCACTGATTATTGGACACATTTATACACCAACATCTCTTTAGTTTGGACCAGTTTTAATCATGTAGAAGGTTTGTAAATAGTTTGATAGAAATGAAGTGACCTGAAACTATAGAAAGTACATTTTTGACGTCTGGATGATTCTCAATACTTTATTTATGATGCACTAATATTGATAAAGGTTTTCTAAACTGGTGTAGCTGTCTAAGTTAAAATCAGATTATCTTTACATCTCCATGTATCACTGATGGAGACACATTAACATCTTTATGGTTAAATGTTAATGATATATTTCTGAATATTTTACACATCTATACTAGTGATGTTCTTTATTTCCATTCTAATCAATCCAGTATCAGTCAGTGTATCTGTAATGATCCTCTGACACTGATTTAGTCTCATCTGTCACTTTCTCCTTTATATTTTTGTTTTAGTAATACACAGGACAAGATGTTACAATCCCTTGTGCTGAAATCCCAGGCAAAACACGTTTAGAGGCCCTGTTCGACTAAGAGGCCCTACCAAGCCTACAGTCATATGACCAATAACCTATATTCTACCTAGGCTAACTAGAAGCTGCTGGCTTGTAAGCCCATTGAGCAGCAGAGGATACTTCAGACATTGTAAAACATATCTAACTAAGCGCTGCTGGCTTGTATGGTTTTCAAGTGGGCACCTCCCTTCACCGATGTTTCGTTAAGTTAGGCCCACGACACCTCAAGAAGGCTTAACAGTGATTTCCAGCGTCCTGGAATCACCCCCCTCCACACCGCCACTACACAACCCTCTCTTCCTCACCTTTCGATGTCTATCAACAACTAGTATGGAAACTAATAACCACAAGCCAAACAAACAAATCTACCATGCTCCGCTCCGCTCTGTTGATGCAAGCTGAAGCACGTAACAAAGAAATCTGTAACAAGCAAACAAATCTGCCATGCTCCGCTCCGTTCATGCAAGCTGAAGCACGTAACAAACAAATCTGTAACAAGCAAACAAATCTGCCATGCTCCGCTCCGTTGATGCAAGCTGAAGCACCTAACAAACAAACAAATCTGTAACAAGCTAACAAATCTACCATGCTCCCCTCCGTTGATGCAAGCTGAAGCACCTAACAAACAAACAAATCTGTAACAAGCTAACAAATCTACCATGCTCCCCTCCGTTGACGCAACAAACAAATCAACTGGGGCCTACATGTGGCCTACATGCGGCCTACATCCTTACCTTAGTTAGCTCCCCAGCTAGCATGCTTCCTGCGCACCCATAACCAGTCACTGGCTCTCTCTGCTGCCCGGGACATATCGCTAACCGCATTCCTCTGGCTTCTTCCTCATATGCCCAGCTCACTCAGCAGAGCAATGACCGACTTTGCCACAAATCCACGGCAGCCTACTTCTACAGGGCGGACATAAGCCTTCCATCCATTTTGCTCTGCATCTGCTGCTAACTCTGCATACTTAGCTCTTTTTCTCTCGTTAGCCTCCTCAACTCTATCCTCCCACGGGACAGTCAGCTCTATGAAATAGACTACTTTCTCTGGCTCAGACCACAACAGCAGATCTGGCCGTAGTCCAGTGCTAGCTATCTCACCTGGGACAACCAGTTGGCTATTTAAGTCCGCCCTCATCTCCCAGGCTCCTCCTACCCTTAGCTGTCCCGTGTTATGCCTGAAGCCTGCTCCTCTAGCCTTTTCTAGATATAAAAGTACTTCAGTCTAATTCTACAGCTCTCCAGTGTTCAGGTCATAGTGTGTAGTTGTATGATAATTTGGGTGACTATTTGTGAAGATATGATATGGATTTATTGTGTATTATTAATATCTATTCTATCCTTGGGGATGTAAATTAATAACAGTTCACTCTATGAAATATTAAGATGAAATTCTGTTCAAATATCAAGTTCAAACAAAGCTGAGAGGTTCAGTTCAGGTATATATTGAGTTTTTATTTTCTCCTAAACACATTATAATCCACATATATAGAATCAGAAAGGATGAACCAAAACATTTTACTGTTATATGTTTTCAGTCTGTTTATTCTGTGTTCACAGATTTTTGTCTAAAGCCATCTGTCACAAACCTTCATCAAACCAAGGACTGGGCTCTGCTGCAGTGTGAAGTTCAAGGTGTTTTTCCAAAACCTAAAGTTCAGTGGTTGGACAGTGAGAACAAGACAGTTCCTGCTGAAGAACCACAAGAAACAGAAAGTGAAGGAAAATACAACATTATCCTCAAAACTACTGTGACAAAGTCTGATGTCTATCGCTGTGTTTATGAACAAAGGGGAACCTGTCCTCCGACTAATTACACAATCTATGTGTATTGGGATGGTGAGTGTTTATTTAAATCTTCAGTTGTTCTCATTTATTTTTTTAACTCCATTCTCTCATAATTTCTACTTTTACAAAGTTCATAATGTTTTTGTTGTTAAGCTGTCAGAAATGTGTAAACATGTATTTAATACTGAGGTCATAGTTGAAGTTAGTGTTGTACTAGATTATATTGTATTGAGAGGTGTTCCTAATGTTGTGGCCATCCCATATTAATACATAAGTGGAGCAGATTATTAAGAACTCCACTCAGGATAAAGCAACACAACACATGACTGATTGTGACCTCAGTAGTACAACATAGACTCAGTGGCCAGTTCATTAGGTACAGCAGTGAATTCATTCTAATAGAACAGTCCTGCTCTAAATCTAGTCTTCATGAAGGTTCTGGTGTTCAGCTTTAGTTTCTAATCACTGTAATTAGAGATTAGACAGAGACTTTAATCAACCAGGTCACACATGAATCACAGAACAAACAACATGAAGGAGCTTCCAGTCATTCATGATTTGATTCAGACTAAAAACTAGGACTGAACTTTAACTCTAAATATGTACAATGACAGCACCAGGTCCTAAAATAATACATAGAAACATAAAGGCTCAGTTTACAGTTTAATGATTAACGTGTGATTAGTTCTCATTGCTGGCAGTGAAGCTCCTAAATATCAAACATGGGAAACAATATGTACTTGATAAACGTCCTCAGTGTCTGACACCAAAAGAAGAATAAATGTCCTCCATGATCTGCTGGTAACTCTGCAGCTGTTGGTGTCAAAGTGCTGCATCTACAATCAGTAGGTTTCCACATAAAACCTACAAGAAGTTAAAAGAGCGTCAAATACTAGTTTGTCTAAATGTGTCAAATGTGATGAACTTCTTTCATCCACAATGACTGCAGCTTCCTAACAGCTGCTTCATTCACTGCAGCAGAGCGTCGCTTGATCACAAGAACTGAAGGAAAACCAGAATTAGGTTTTGACTTCAAGAGAAGATGGACATGAAATAGAGCTGATAAAATATCTGTGGAATAAACAGAGAAACACTTTATTTTAGTTTCCTCAGTTTTATCTGTTAAGTTGATGATTTCACACAAACGTCTCTAACATGTGTTTTCTTTTCTCTTTTACATCTTTGAAGACAAAGAAACAGTTCCTGGTGTAAACAAAGACAAACCAGTAGAGCCAGAACCACCAGGTGAGTCCTGATTGTGATGTTACTGAAGATCTCTCCTCTATGTGATGTAGATTCACCTCTTGTCTTGTTAGAGTTTCATTTTCTTAACATCTAAATTATTTAGAACATTAATGGTTTCTAGTTTTAAAGGAAATAGAAAATAAAATAAAATACACTCCAGTTAAATCTTTGATCAGCTGCTGTTTGGTTCAACATTAATAATTACAACTCATTTATAATGTGAACAGTTTCCATTTAATATTATAATTGATGATGTAAAAGCTCCAATAAGAAGCATGATGAGATGAAGATGTTTCTGAGATGTAGTCCAGAGTCCATCATCACAGCCTCGGCTCAGGGTGGAGAAAACCTCCAGACAGACTGTCAGACATGTTTTCAGATCAGGTCAGGATCACAGCAGGAGTAAAAGCAGAAGTCACATGGAAAAGCCTAAAGTAGAGAGGCAGGACAGAGATTCAAACATCCTTCATACTGATGAACAACACGTCTCAGAAAGAGGAGGATGCTACAACATCAGCCTCCTCACTACTGACACCAAAACCTAAAGCAAGCTGTTAGCTGTGAAACCAAGCAGGAGGAAACTGGACATTAGATCCATGCTAACATCACTGAGCCTGCTTTTAATCTGCACTGACTGCTAGAGTTTACATTTCAGGAGCATGTACACATGGTGGTGTTCTCTGAGGATGAGGAACTTTCTGTTCATCAAACTGTACGAGTGGAACATTAACTTTATGTCTTCTGTTTCAGATTCATCTACTGGATTGATTGTTGGTTTTGTAGTTGTCCTTATTCTTCTCATTCTAGTCACTGGTGCTTGTCTTTACTTCAAACGACAATCCAACAGTAAGTTTAACCAATTCTTTCTACATATCAGACTCCATCTTGTCTGTGTGTTTCCATGCTCAGAGTCTTGACAGTAGTTTAGTCAGAAATGAAACCTTCTGTTCATGTTTCCACTCATGATCACTGAACCTGTTTGTGATTGCTGTAATCCTTCCTCCTGTTCATACTGATCCTAACATGGACAGGACACAATCTCCAGTCCTCATTCTATTCTCTGGAGTTAATGTGAGGCTTTCAGCAGTCTGACTTCATCCACTGGATATTTGTCAAAGTTTTCTCCTTCATTAAACCAAATGTCCTTTCAGTGTTTCTGTTCCTTTCAGTTCTAAAGTGACAGTAACTTCTGAAGAGACCCACTTGATTTGAGTCTGACTGAGACTGATGAAGCTTCATCTGAACTTTAGAATCTGTTTTAGTTCAGAATGAGGATTGTGGATTTTGACCACTATCACAGGAGGAAGTATGAACAAGAGGAGTGGATCAGAACAACATGATTTAGTTCATTTCTGATACTCAAACACTTTGAGAGTCAGACACCGTGTCCTAAAAGTTCATGCTCTCCAATGTGCAACATTTTTGTCTGTGTCTCCATAATGGGCTGCACCTGGTCAACCAGGTCTTGTGAGGTTGTTTAATTAGTTCATGTGTTTGTGATAGGCCTATAAATTTCCTGGTTGACCATGAAGCGTGTCACTGAGAGAACCTTTTCAGTTGTGTTGCCACGATGGCCAAACACAAATCTGGAAAAGCTGCTCTTTCAAAGTCTCAAGTCCGTGCTCAAACTATTGTCTTGTGCAGGAAAACTTTCAGGGAGGTAACTCAGGACCTCGGCAGAAGCATATGATGGGTGAAGAAGTGGTGGCAGAGACACCAGAGTTGTGACTCCCTTAAAGACATGTCCCGTGCAGGTCGCCCCTCAGTTCTGAGTTCGAGGGCCAAGGACCTCATCTGCAAGATCAAGACCAATCCTGCCACAGACTCAGTCAAAGACTGAAGAATCTTGGGGAAGCAGTCTCTAAGAGAACCATCCATCATTTTCATGATAAGCTGGGTCTGAGAGCAACAGAAGACAGCTGATAGCTCACCTTACTAAAAAGCAAAAGGAGAAGCGTCTTGCTTTTACAAAGACGTTTGCTGAAATGACCCAGAGACACTGGGAGGACTGGGTTTTCTCTGATGAGTGTCCTCTCTACTTATTTCCAGCTCTCAACAGTCAAAACGACCGTATTTACACTGATGATAGAATGAAAGTACCACCTTCTGAACAGGTCAAGTTCAGCATCCATTGCATGGTCTGGGGCGTGATGTCATCTTCAGGGTTGTCTGAGTTGCATGTTGTAGCCCAGGGCACCACCATCAACACTGAGTATTATGTTAAGAACATTCTCCAGTCAGTGCTACTTCCTATATTCACCAGGAAGAAGAAATCAGGCCCCGTCACAGCTAGGAAGATGTTCAACAGGCGTGTGGAAATGGTCTTTGTGAAAGATGGTGCCCCCGCTCATACTGCTCGTACTCAGCAGTGGTGTTCTGAGCAGCTTCCTGGCTTTCTGCACAAAGAGGAAAGGCCCCCCAACTCCCTGGACCTCAACCCCATTGAGAACTGCTGGGGTATCCTGAACAGTCGGGTCTTCCACAGCCCATCCCCTACCACCATGAAGCAGCTCAACGTGAGGGCTGTGTGGGAGAGGAGCAACATTGAGCCTTCAGTCCTAAAGAACTTAGTTCATTCTATATCTGACAGGCTGAAGGCAGGAATTAAGATGTGTGGGGGATACACTGGCTTTTAAATAAATTCATTCTGTTGAATATTCACAATCTGAGTTGACTTTTTCTGAGGTGAACGAACTTTTGGGACACGGTGTAAACGTCTTTGTATGTTGAAGACCTTTCTCCTCTCGTCCTCTTGTCTTTGTTTTAGTTTTCTGTTCAATACACCATGACCTGGATGAGTCACTGTCTGTACATTAAGCCAGTGTTCATTATAGAAGTGTAACATGAATATGTTTTAATAGACAGTTAAATCAAACATGTGTCAGTGTCCAAACATATATGAACTAACTGGATATTTTTCTTTCTTTCCTGCAGGTGTGGTTTAAGAAAAAGAAACTCATCCACTGAATGAACATGAGAGTCACCAGCTGAACTAATAAGTCATCTGATGATTTCTATGCTTCACTTTAGTCTTTAGACTTTAGTTTTTATTCTTGTGAGGGACAGTGAACGTATTCATTGACTCATCTTTTGTTCTCATTTATAAGATTTTTAAGTTCAGGTCAACTTTTGAAATTAACGACAGAAGTTTTTTTCTGTATCGTTTTAACACTCAGGTGCTGAGTTGTGTGTTTTTTTTCTGCTGATGAAGTTTGAAGTTGTTTCTCTTGGTTTCTTACTTTGGTTGATTTCATCCAGACTGAGCTCCTTGATAAACGCTGCTGTAAATATGTGGAGGTTAATCCAGCGTCAGTTTTTAATCTGAAAACTAATTAGTTCAATTCAAGCTGCATCTTTTTCTGATCACACTGTTGGTCGTTGTTCACTGAGTCACACATGGACATTGAGAAAAACACCAGACTTCACTGAACTAAAGCTGTTGTTCTGGAGATGAACACAAATATTATTTAGAGGTGAATATAATGTGACTTTGTTTGATATTATTTTCTACAGCCTGTTGCTTCTTTTTAGGAATTAACATGAGTCTCTCATGTACAGTTCCAAACAGAACATCTATGCTCTTGTTGACTGTCATATCTGAATATATATATGAGGTATGTTTTTATTTAGAGCTTCAGCTAAATCTGTTTTTATTGCCATTATTCATCAATTATTGCTGAATAAAAGTCAATAATGTGCCTAATCATTTCTTAGAGTCTTGAATGATGTCTTCAAAGTCCAAAGAGAATAACTTTATTAAATGTAAAAGAGAAATGAAGGAGATGACTACATTTGAATCCATCAAATATTCACTTTGATTGTTTCATTGTTCCAGCTCTAATGTTAATAACTGATGATGCTCTTGCTGATTATCATGTAGCTTCACGCTGTGCTTTATTATTTCTATCAAGACATTGAAATAAACATGAAAATATCAAAGTGACTGTTCTGGATGTTTTTTGTGTGATGATAGAAACAGAAGTGATTCAACTCTGAGATGATTCCTGTTTGGCAGCAGTTGGTTTTTAATTCAAGAAGAAACATTTTGAATGGAACAGAGATTGTGTATTTCAAATCAGATTTCTACTCCCTGTTGTCTGTTCTTAGTGAAAACATATCCACTCATTAAATATCCAGATAAACCTTCAATCATTTCTTTTCTCCTCACACAGATTTAGATGAAACATGTGAAGATAAAGTAGGAGGAGTTTTTATTCCAAATCCTCTTCTCATGTTCCTGGAGCTTTTATTGTGAAGGTCTCCACCGGAAGTGTTTCCAGTGTCTCCAGGTGAGTGTGTTGGGGCTGTCAGGAGTCGCTCATGTTGGTCAGTGATGTTAAAGTCATGTTTGATCCTCGGAGGACTTGGACAGCTGTGGAGCTTCTTCCACTCGTGTTTCTCTGTCTGCTGACTTTCTCTGGATCAACGTTTGCTGATGGAAACGGTGACAAAACTAAAGACTGACACAATCAATGCTTTACATGTGAACAGTTTTTACATTTTCATTTTAGGACAAATGAAAAATACTTATTTTTTGTCTTCCCAAATGCAAATCCTTTTTATTTTTGCCTTTTATTTAAAAATTAATTCATTAATTAAATTAAATAAATAACTAATGTCTGTCTTGAAAATACATCAAATTATTATTTTAAAAAAGATATTTTAATCTTTTGAAGAATTGGTTTAATTAGAAAAAACTGCATTCATTTCAAATAAATAAAATAATGAAAAAGTGGCAGAACTAACACAGATAGCATCATATAGTAAACAGTATCTAATCCACAACATAATATATAATTATGGGCTTATTTACTAAATATTCCTATTGAAATATCAGCTAAAAACATAAATTATATTCTTAACATAACCTTTTATTTTTCAAAATTAGCAAACAAGTAAACAGAAGGTCCACAGAGGCAGCCATTTTGGAAATGGCTGCCAAAAGCTAGTGACTGCAGAGCTCTGATAAATCCAGCAGGGGGCAGAAGACAAGTATTAAAATGTACAAAACACGTTTTATTATCATTAAAAAATAAAAAGCTCACTGACAATAAAGTAAATTTTATTAAAATTATTTTAGTATCAGTTAAAGGCACGATGCCGAAATAATAGGAACCGAAATAAAAACAGCTGTTGTGTTATTTACACGGTTTATTTTTATTCTGGTGGCTTCTCTGAGCAGAGTGGAGGTATTTCTTGGTTTCCAGACATCACACTCAAACATTCTCATGACTTTAAACACTTTCTGTATTTGAGGATGAAAAACATTTTTTTATTTTTATTCCAGGCCGATCGTCCGGCTCCGATCAAAGCCGCCGCTCTCAGTGTGGACGTCAATAACTCCCAGAAGAACAAAAAGATGCACACGTTTATTTTCTTATTGGCTTTTTAGAAAACTATAAAATGTCTTTAAATTAATTTCAAGCTGAACGAAGCAAACACGAGAGAAAACAAACATTTTACAAAGTCTTATTGAGAAAAAAGAAGAAACGCGTGAAGCGTCGGCGTTTCTCAGAGCGTCTCGGGGGGAAGTGTATATTTTCATCGCCGTTTAGAATCTGAACGGAGAGAACGTGAACGTGGAGGAGGATCAGAACCAGAACAACTGAGCTTCACCGTCGTCAGACTCGTCTCCTAAAACTGAACAAAGACACGAGAGGTTGTAACAGCTGGAGGTCAGAGAGAAACATTTAGAAGCATTCATACACTCACAGTCGATGCTGTCGGGGTTAAACGGGTCGGAGCCTTCATCACTGCTGTACGAGTCCTCAGAGTCAGAGTCATCATCATCATCATCATCATCGTCGTCACCGTTGTTGTTGTCGCTGCCGAGGAGACCTTCAATCTGTGGAGGGAGAGGAAGAGTAAACTCATCATCATCATCATCATCATGACGACTGATGAAGACGAGGACAGCAGCTTCATCTGGAGACAGAATCACAACTCATTCTTCTTCTTCTGTTCTATCTCCAGTAGCTGTGATGCTCTTCTTCACTGGTAAAGACGGAACGGGTCAGGAGATCAGGTCTCTAGTTACAGACGAGCTCAGGGTTTAAAGTGAGGAAGACTCTGGTACCCCTTCATCAGCTGCAGGGTTCCCTCCCTCCTCGTTCTCTGGGTTCTCGTTATTGGCCAGCTCCTCTATGAGCGGATCTGTGTCCATATCTTCATCGTCATCATCATCATCGTCGTCTTCGTCGTCCGAGTCTGAGGAGTCGTCGTCCTGATCTTCATCATCCTGGAGGAACACGATGTCACGGATTAGATGATGTCACAGATTAGATGATGTCACAGATTAGACGACGTCACAGATTAAATGATGTCATAGATTAAATGATGTCACAGATTAAATGACGTCACAGATTAGACGACGTCACAGATTAGAAGACGTCACAGATTAGATGACGTCACAGATTAAATGATGTCACAGATTAAATGACGTCACAAGTCTCACCTCGTCGTCGTCTCCCTCCTCAGCCAGTTTCTGTCGTCCCACCTCGTACAGGCGACACACCGTGTCCAGACTCACCGCGTCCTGGTTCTGGAGACGAGACGTCCAATGACACGTTTAAACCAGGAAGTAATGATCTAACAGAATCTGATCACAGCCAATCAGCTTCCAGTACAGACGTTAATGATCTCATTCAGTCTTTCCTTCTTTCCATCCTTTAATCCTTTTTCCTCTTTTCCTACATCATATTAAATCAAAGTACCTCAATGACAGCCAGGTAGCAGTCTTTGGAGTCAGTACACAGGTCAAAGATGTCCCTCTTTACGTCCACTGTGGCTGAAAGACAAAAGAAAAAACTTGTTTATAAAACAGAGAACTAGCCAGTGATTCATAACAGATCAGGTTTGTTTTTGTCTCGTCATGACAGCTGTCCCTGAGTCCTACCAATGGGCTTATAGTCTGTGGCATCAAAGGTTCTGAAGGACGAGCCAAAGGGACTCTTCATCTGCTGGTCCATGACGTCGTCCTCATCGTCAGCTTGGAGCATCGCTGTAGACGAGATCAGGAGACAGACTTTAGCTAACGCATTAATCTGAGGCTGTGTCCATGGAGACAGAGACGCTGGAGCTCCTACCTCCATACATGATGGTGGCGTTACTGTTGAACACCACCCTGCACTGGTCCAGAGCTCGGACTGTGTGGAGGAGGTGGAAGGTCCTCAGGTCCCACTGACACCTGCTGTTAAGGCTCAATGCTATGCTAGGAGGCTAGGAGGAGCTACTGTAAGCTAGGAGGCTAGGAGGAGCTACTGTTAGCTGAGAGGCTAGGAGGAGATACTGTTAGCTAGGAGGCTAGGAGGAGCTACTGTTAGCTAGGAGGCTAGGAGGCTAGGAGGCTAGGAGGAGATACTGTTAGCTAGGATGAGATACTGTTAGCTAGGAGGCTAGGATAAGCTACTGTTAGCTACGAGACTAGGAAGCTAGGGGAAGCTACTGTTAGCTAGGAGGCTAGGAAGCTAGGAGGAGCTACTGTTAGCTAGGAGGCTAGGATAAGCTACTCTTAGCTAGGAGGCTAGGAGGCTAGAAGGAGCTACTCTTAGCTAGGAGGCTAGGAGGAGCTACTCTTAGCTAGGAGGCTAGGAGGAGCTACTCTTAGCTAGGAGGCTAGAAGGAGCTACTCTTAGCTAGGAGGCTAGAAGGAGCTACTCTTAGCTAGGAGGCTAGGAGGAGCTACTCTTAGCTAGAACATTTCCACAGAATCAAAGTCAGACCTGAGTGAGGTTAGATAATAAAGGTGTCAGACGTCAGAGGATACGATCTCCGTGTTGATGATGACCTCCAGGCTGTTGGGGTGGAAGACGCCGCTGATGTTCATGTTGAACTTGTCAAACTTGTGGATGGCCCGTGACGCCCGTACGTCCCACAGCACGCCATCGTTCAGCACCAGGTCGTCCGTGGGGTTGAACGTAGCACAGTTCCTCTTGTAGTTGTTGGCCAGGGCGGGGTCGTTCAGGGTCAGCGTCTTCTGACCCGTCTGGATGTCGTAGATCTACAGAGAGACGTTTAAAGGAGACTCCTCACGTGTCCGTCTTCAAGTCAACGTCAAAGAAAATGCAGAGTGAACAGAAACCTACGTGTGCGACTTGGTCTTTGGTGCCGATGACTCTGTCCTGAGAGAGTTTACTGAACTCTACGTAGTTATCGTCAGCGAAGGAGTGTCTGAGACAGAAAGGACAGAGGACACGTCAGGAGAGGACAGAGGACCAGGTGGTTTATGAAACTGAAGCCGTGTGAGACGTCCTTACTTCAGGCTGAAGACACCGTCCATACACCAGAGAGCCGATAAGGGGACGCTCCAGGAAGCAGAGGTGAGGAGCAGCTTCCCGTCCTGACGAAGACAAGAAGGACACATGAACCTGTGAGACTAAAAGCTGAAAGAACCCAGAGTGAGGACGAGCAGTGAACGCACCATCAGCAACATCTGACCCTGGACACTACATCAGGACCATGTTCCTGACTCTGGTCTCTATGTAGACCCTGGTTTCTGAGGACCTGGGTCTCTATGGCCCTGGTCTTTATGACCCTGTTTTCTATGGACCCTGGTCTCTGAGGACCCTGGCCTGCGTAGACCCTGGTCTCTCTGTAGACCTTGGTCTCTATGTAGACCCTGGTCTCTCTATGGACCCTGGTCTCTATGTAGACTCTGGTCTCTCTGAGGACCCTGGTCTCCATGGACCGTGGTCTCTCTGAGGACCCTGGTCTCCATGGACCCTGGTCTCTCTGTAGACCCTGGTCTCTATGTAGACCCTGGTTTCTGAGGACCTGGGTCTCTACGGCCCTGGTCTTTATGACCCTGTTTTCTATGGACCCTGGTCTCTGAGGACCCTGGCCTGCGTAGACCCTGGTCTCTCTGTAGACCCTGGTCTCCATGGATGCTGGTCTCTATGTAGACCCTGGTCTCTCTGTAGACCCTGGTCTCTCTGAGGACCCTGGCCTACGTAGACCCTGGTCTCTCTGTAGACCCTGGTCTCCATGGACCCTGGTCTCTCTGAGGACCCTGGTCTCTCTGAGGACCCTGGTCTCCATGGACCCTGGTCTCTCTGTAGACCCTGGTCTCTCTGAGGACCCTGGTCTCTATGTAGACCCTGGTCTCTATGTGGACCCTGGTCTCTATGTGGACCCTGGTCTCTCTGAGGACCCTGATCTCTCTGTAGACCCTGATCTCTCTGTAGACCCTGGTCTCTTTGAGGACCCTGGTCTCTCTGAGGACCCTGGTCTCTCTATGGACCCTGGTCTCTCTGTAGACCCTGGTCTCTCTGTAGACCCTGGTCTCTCTGAGGACCCTGGTCTCTCTGAGGACCCTGGTCCATTCAGGTCTTGTGTGGCTGGTTTCCTGGTCTGCAGTCTGACCCTTTAGAGACTCTGGTGGTTTAAATGTGATCTACCCTGGAGGGCTCCAGGTGGGTGATGGCGGAGGTGTGGCAGGTGTAGTTGGCCTCCTCCTCTCCAGAGAAGACGTTGTAGAACTTGAGGCGACCGGAGCAGGTGCCCAGCATCAGGAAACGCTCGCGAGCTGAGAAGGCGCAGCAGGTGAAGCCGCTCTCGTCTCCGTCGCCCTCGTGGAAGACGGACATTGGACGGAACCTGAACGGAGAGCGAGACGTTTTGACAGCTGGACTAAACTAAAGCGTCCAGAGGCTTCTGGTCTCAGACCTGACTCTACCTGCTGAAGATCAGGTGTCTGTCCAGGCAGCCTCGGTCCACGCCGCCGTACTTCGGGTACAGGACTCTGCTGCCGAGGCGGGCGGTGAAGTTGGGCGACGCCTGGCGCCGCTGTTTGGGCTCGGGGCAGCGGTGAGGGGTGAAGAGGGAGAAGGGGGGGCAGGTGGTGACGGGGTTGGGGCATCGGGCGTGCTGCTCCCTCAGGTACTCAGTGATGATGCTGTCTAAGGTCGGGGGGGAGGGAAGGTGACGCTCCATCTGCTTCTTCATGGCAGGAGTCTGATCAACACAGAGAGACAGAGACAGAGAGAGACAGAGAGAGACACAGACAGAGACAGAGACAGAGAGAGAGACAGAGAGAGACAGAGACACAGAGAGAGACAGAGAGAGACAGAGACAGAGACAGAGAGAGAGACAGAGAGAGACAGAGACACAGAGAGAGACAGAGACAGAGACAGAGAGAGACACAGACAGAGACACAGAGAGACAGAGAGACACAGAGAGACACAGAGAGAGACAGAGAGACACATAGAGAGACAGAGAGAGACAGAGAGACACAGAGAGACACAGAGAGAGACAGAGAGACAGAGAGAGAGACAGAGAGAGAGACACCGAGTCTGAGATAAACTACTGCTGTGCTGGAGGCCGGGACATCATCACTGTAGGGAGTTATTTTAGGTCTGACACAAACCAAACTTCTTCTTCTACTGTTTTATTAGCGTCTGGCAAGAGTCAAAGCTGAGAAACGTTGAAGAAAGAAAAAGAAGTAGAAAGAGGAAGATGGAAGAAAAAGAAGACAAATACAAAGGAGGAAGCCTATTTCTTCTGAAGCTAGTCCTCTGTCAGTAGCTAGCGTGGTGTGGATGTGTGGTGAGGTGGTAGCAGTAATAATTAATTAATTAATTAATTAATGACAGTACAGAGAAGGGGGCGTGTCTACCTGGATGAACGCTCCGTGGTCTGACTTCTGCTTCAGAGCTCTGAGTTTTCTCCCTGAGTTACTGGAGGACGCCGGACGCTCCCGAGAAAACAAGATCCGACCCAACACATGAGAGTGCTGTCCCTGAGGAGTAGTAGGAGGAGGAGGAGGAGCAGGAAGGGCTGAGGCTGATGAAGAGGAGCAGGGAGGATGAGGAGTGGAGAGGGAGCGCGAGGAGGAGGCGACAGGAGAGGCTCCAGAGACGGAGGACAGAGGAGACGTGGTTCCAACGTGACCGGCGACACGAGCCGTGATGCTGCCAGCTAACCGACAAGTCCTGGGTATGGAGGAGGAGGAGGAGGAGGGAGGAAGAGGAGGAGGAGGAGGGGTGAGGCAGGAGGAGCTGATGGGTAAGTTAGCCTCCCTGACCAGCGTGCTGGCCGTGTCGTGGAGGCCTTTGGAGAGGAGGTGGTTCCTGATGAGGACCAGGAGCTCCCTCTCTGAGAAGGTGATGCGGGACTGGGCCACCACGTTGGCTCTCTGCAGACGGGCCAGGGACACGTCAGTGCCCATGAGCAGAGGTTTACCGGACACGCGCTCCGTTAGCTCAGCGGCGTAACGGCAGAAACGCACATGCTCACTGCGTTTGTCCTGCAGCACGGGCTCCTTCATCAGCTGATCCACACAAACACAACAACATAAAGAACACAGCAACATAAAGAACACAGCAACATAAAGAACACAGCAACATAAAGAACACAGCAACATAAAGAACACAACAACATAAAGAACACAGCAACATAAACACAAACAAAACAACACAAACACAAACAAACAATTAATGTTCAGGTTTTACTTTGAGAACGTTTCCTCCTCAAATAAATATAATGTGGTTCTAAACTGTTTAATCTGCTCATGATTTATAAGGAAGGAATGAATGTTCCTGGTTCTTTTAATGTTTCTGTTCCTAAATGTTTCTGGTTCCTAGATGTTTCTGGTTCTTTAATGTTTCTGGTTCCTAGATGTTCTCGGGTCCTAAATGTTCTCGGGTCCTTAGATGTTCTCGGTTCCTTAGATGTTCTCGGTGCTGACCTGCTGGATGTGTCCACTGGTGAACAGCGGTAGTTTGCTGATGATCTGCCTGATGGTGGCGCTGCGTGACAGACCAACCAGAGCTTTACAGGCCAGAGCTCTGATGAGGTCAGCGTCAGTGATGGGCGTCTTCACCGACAGCAGCGACAGGAGAACCTGGAGAACCACAGACGTTAAACCAGTCACCTACACCGACGGTTCTCGTCTCTCTCCTGTTCTTACCTTGATGCCGTTGTTGTTCTGAAGAACCTGCCACATATGAGCCAGCACCCTGCTGTGGGGGGCGGGGGGCTGCTGGGGGTGGAGGGTCGGCCTGACGGGGGCCACGGCGAAGGCGCCCACGGTGTTCAAGCTCTGGTCTGGAGCACACACACAGTTTATTATCACCTGGGGAGGGACGGGGGGAGACATGGTTAGAGAGTCAAGAGAACGGCAACATCCAGGGTGGAGTAAATGAAGAAGAAGAAGAAGGGGGCGTGGCCTAAACTTACCTGCAGCGCTGACTTCTGGATCTCAGCATCATTAACAAACACCTCTCCCTCTGCCACACCGAGGATGATGCTCATACCTGAGAAGAAGAACACATCCATCAGATCAGCTGTTCAGTCGAGGCAGATTCTACTGGAACAATAGAAGATCAACTGACCCACAGTAGAAACCGGCGTCCTGGTTTCATCCAGAACCTCCACAGTGTCGGCCAGAACCAACTGGACTTTAGGAACCACTGTCAGAATGGACAGGATGTCCAGAGCATAACGCACTGTGTCGCTCCTGGAGGAGGAGGAAGAGGAGGAAGAGGAGGAGGAGGAAGAGGAAGAGGAAGAGGAGGAAGAGGAAGAGGAGGAGGAGGAAGAGGAGGAGGAGGAAGAGGAGGAAGAGAAGGAGGAGAAGGAGGAAGAGGAGGAGGAGGAGGAGGAGGAGGAGGAAGAGGAGGAGGAGG
The DNA here is from genome assembly GCA_005024645.1 of Planiliza haematocheilus. Classification (NCBI taxonomy): domain Eukaryota; kingdom Metazoa; phylum Chordata; class Actinopteri; order Mugiliformes; family Mugilidae; genus Planiliza; species Planiliza haematocheilus. The sequence goes on from SRSE01001396.1 coordinate 91,207, forward strand.
AGGAAGAGGAGGAGGAGGAGGAGGAGGAAGAGGAAGAGGAGGAGGAAGAGGAAGAGGAGGAGGAGGTACGTGAGTTCACATCATTAATCACTAGGTCTTTACTGATGAAGAGGTTCTGATGAGGAGGAAGATTAGGGATGAAGAAGAAAGAAGATGAAAGAGGAAGAGGAACAGGGAGAACATGGAGATGGGGTAGACTGTACCTCCCGTAGTACGTCCTCCAATCACAGGCTGTAGAGATGAGCTGCAGCATTAAAGGAACACAGGAGAGTTTGGAGAACACCTCCACGGGTTCCCAGTGGAACCGAGGAGATCCGAACTCAATGAGGAACTCCATCATCTCAATGATCTGCTCCCTGGAGTAAGTATAAGCCTGAGAACACGGAACCACACGGACACGAGATTAACACATGATCTGAAACTATAGAAAGAAAGAAAGTGTTGTTAATCTTAGCTGAGGAGTAAAATGATGAACCTTGTAGAACGGCTGCTGAGGAACGATGGTTCCACTGTCTGATGAATGTAGAGACTGTTTCACCTGCTCAGTCTTCACGGCCAGGTGAGCTTCAAAGTACCTTTACACAGTAACAACCAGTTAATACACAGGTACAGGTGTGTTACCTGCATAGAGCCATACAGGTGTGTTTGGTTGTTGTGTTACCTGCGTAGAGCCATACAGGTGTGTTTGGTTGTTGTGTTACCTGCGTAGAGCCATGCAGGTGTGTTTGGTTGTTGTGTTACCTGCGTAGAGCCATACAGGTGTGTTTGGATGTTGTGTTACCTGCGTAGAGCCATACAGGTGTGTTTGGTTGTTGTGTTACCTGCGTAGAGCCATACAGGTGTGTTTGGTTGTTGTGTTACCTGCGTAGAGCCACACAGGTGTGTTTGGTTGTTGTGTTACCTGCGTAGAGCCATACAGGTGTGTTTGGTTGTTGTGTTACCTGCGTAGAGCCACACAGGTGTGTTTGGTTGTTGTGTTACCTGCGTAGAGCCATACAGGTGTGTTTGGTTGTTGTGTTACCTGCATAGAGCCATACAGGTGTGTTTGGTTGTTGTGTTACCTGCGTAGAGCCACACAGGTGTGTTTGGTTGTTGTGTTACCTGCGTAGAGCCACACAGGTGTGTTTGGTTGTTGTGTTACCTGCGTAGAGCCACGCAGGTGTGTTTGGTTGTTGTGTTACCTGCGTAGAGCCATGCAGGTGTGTTTGGTTGTTGTGTTACCTGCGTAGAGCCACACAGGTGTGTTTGGATGTTGTGTTACCTGCGTAGAGCCATGCAGGTGTGTTTGGTTGTTGTGTTACCTGCGTAGAGCCATGCAGGTGTGTTTGGTTGTTGTGTTACCTGCGTAGAGCCACACAGGTGTGTTTGGTTGTTGTGTTACCTGCGTAGAGCCACACAGGTGTGTTTGGATGGTGTGTTACCTGCGTAGAGCCACACAGGTGTGTTTGGATGGTGTGTTACCTGCGTAGAGCCATACAGGTGTGTTTGGCCGTCTGTCTGCTGGAGAAGATCTGGTCGTCGCTCATGACCGACGCCTCGTTGTCTGCGTTCAGGATGTCCAGCGTACTGATCTGCAGTCAGGGAGGACACTTTAATGAGACACAGCACAGTCTGTCCTCCACCTGTCCCTCACAGGGAAACAGGAAGTTGAATAGGCTCTATTGAATCCCCAACATGTTAATATGCTGGATTTTCAAAACAAAAGCACCAAACTACTCCTCCTTCAAAATAAAAGCATGCAACAGCCAGTATCCAATTAAGGGTCTGTATAGACGCCATGACTTTCAAAATAAAAGCACATAACCACTTATTAACGACGATGAATGGAAAGAGAGCTAGACTTTCAAAATAAAACCTTCTAAATTCGAAAGGAAGGAAGAAGACGTTAAAGTCGTACGCCATGTTAAAATGTTTTTAAAAACACAACAGTAAAACGATGACACAACGCCGTGTCCTCACAGCGTCCTCACTGACCAGGTTGACGAGCCGTCTCAGGCCGTCCTGCTGGTCAAAGAGCTGCAGCACCGCCCTGAAGGAGAAGGAGATGGAGAAGAACATGGTGGCGTGGCAGACGCCTGAGGAGTGGGACGACTCCAGGAGCCAGAGGGCGTAGGACACCATGTCTGAGAGGACGCCCTCAGGGAGCATGCACACCTGGACACAGGGACACACTTCAGTTCTTCTGCTTTACTCAAACAGGACCCTGTCAGAGTCAGCTGTGGGGAACCGTACCCGCTCCATGGCGTCCTGGTTGTACGCCAGGTAGTAGAGACAGAGAGACACGCCGGTCGCCGCCATGGACGGCCTCGGGATCTCCAGGAAACGCTGCACGCCTCCGTGAGAGATGAACTCTGCTGCAAACTTCTTATGGAGGAGCAGAGAGGCCAGATACTGCAGAGAGGAAACATGTTCAGAGAACGTTTAGAGAGGGGAGAACCATCTGTCTGTCAGGAGAACGTGACATGACGCCAGGGTCAGGAGAACGTGACATAAGGTCAGGAGAACGTGACATAAGATCAGGAGAACGTGACATAAGGTCAGGAGAACGTGACATAAGATCAGGAGAACGTGACATACGGTCAGGAGAACGTGACATAAGGTCAGGAGAACGTGACATAAGGTCAGGAGAACGTGACATAAGGTCAGAGTCAGGAGAACGTGACATAAGGTCAGAAACAGGAGAACGTGACATAAGGTCAGGAGAACGTGATATAAGGTCAGAGACGGGAAAACGTGACATAAGGTCAGGAGAACGTGACATAAGGTCAGAGTCAGGAGAACGTGACATAAGATCAGGAGAACGTGACATAAGGTCAGGAGAACGTGACATAAGGTCAGAGACAGGAGAACGTGACATGACACCAGGGTCAGGAGAACGTGACATAAGGTCAGGAGAACGTGACATAAAGTCAGAGTCAGGAGAACGTGACATGACGCCAGGGTCAGGAGAACGTGACATAAGGTCAGGAGAACATGACATGACGCCAGGGTCAGGAGAACGTGACATAAGATCAGAGACAGGAGAACATGACATAAGATCAGGAGAACATGACATAAGGTCAGGAGAACGTGACATAAGGTCAGAGTCAGGAGAACGTGACATAAGGTCAGAAACAGGAGAACGTGACATAAGGTCAGAGTCAGGAGAACGTGACATAAGATCAGGAGAACGTGACATAAGGTCAGGAGAACGTGACATAAGGTCAGAGACAGGAGAACGTGACATGACACCAGGGTCAGGAGAACGTGACATAAGGTCAGGAGAACGTGACATAAAGTCAGAGTCAGGAGAACGTGACATGACGCCAGGGTCAGGAGAACGTGACATAAGGTCAGGAGAACATGACATGACGCCAGGGTCAGGAGAACGTGACATAAGATCAGAGACAGGAGAACATGACATAAGATCAGGAGAACATGACATAAGATCAGAGTCAGGAGAACATGACATAAGATCAGGAGAACGTGACATAAGGTCAGGAGAACGTGACATGACGTCAGGGTCAGGAGAACGTGACATAAGGTCAGAGTCAGGAGAACTAAACATGTGAGAACAGATGGAGGCTGTAGAGACCTCCACCCATGAACATCTAGATTATCTGGGACACACAGAGAGGGAGGGGCTGATACCGAGAGAGGGAGGGGCTTACACACAGAGGGAGGGGCTGACAGAGAGGGAGGGGCTTACACAGAGAGGGAGGGGCTGACAGAGAGGGAGGGGCTGACACACAGAGGGAGGGGCTGACAGAGAGGGAGGGGCTGACACACAGAGGGAGGGGCTTACACAGAGAGGGAGGGGCTGACAGAGAGAGGGGCTTACACAGAGAGAGGGGCTTACACAGAGGGAGGGGCTTACACAGAGAGGGAGGGGCTGACAGAGAGGGAGGGGCTTACACAGAGGGAGGGGCTGACAGAGAGGGAGGGGCTTACACACAGAGGTCTCTGGATTAATGAGTAATAATAAAAGTTCATTATTAAACTAAATAACTAAATATCTTGGCTTCACTCAGGTTCAGAGGACACCCCCATGTCCCTGTCCCGTCCTCTGAGTCTCACCAGCAGAGCGTCAAAGGTGAGCTGGACATTCTTGGTCTGCTTCAGGTCGATGTAGTTCATTAGCAGGGACCGAGTGTCCAGCTGCATGAAGACGGCCAGCAGCTGGACAGAGACAGAGACAGAGACAGAAACAGTGGTTATGAATGGACTAACTGAGACCAGATCCCACCTGGACCGAGACACCCCCCCTCACCTCCTGGTAATCTCCCAGCGGGGCCAGGTACTGCAGGATGAGCCTCTGCTCCATGGCCGGGCTGAGCGGCGCCAGGCTGTAGTCAGAGCCAATCACCATGGAGCTCATCTCAGACCAGGAGGTGCTGCTGCTGCTGGGAGGAGGAGGAGCTTCACAGGGATCCGTCCTCTGCACCTCCTCCTCCTCCTCCTCCTCCTCCTCCTCCTCGGCCCGGGTGCTGCTTAAGGAGGTGGAGGAGGAGGTAAAGTTCAGCTTCTGCTTAGCCTTCCTCCCGTTCTCCTTCACGCTGGCTCGCCTCTTCCCCCCTCCTCCTCCTCCTCCTCCTCCTCCTCCTCCTCCTCCTCCTCCTCCTCGGGTGTCCTCTGGGTCTGGACTGGCCTGGTAAACTAGTCCTGGGAGCAGTCGGGTGGAGCTGCCTCCATTTTTCTGGGCTGAAGCCAACAGGGACAGAGGAGGTCTGGCCGGCCTCTCTCCTCCATCACTTCCTTTTCTTTCCTCCTCCTCCTCCTCCACCACGTCTTCATCCTCCGTCCTGTCCTGAGGGTCCTGAGGGTCCTGAGGTAGATTCTGGGCGGAGCTTAAGTGACGCGTGGACGCTTCACTTTGCAGCTCATGCAGACGGCGGATCATGACGGGTACCTTCAGAGGAGACAAGGACATTTAGAAAACTTTAAGATTTAATGAGCTGGTTATCATAACCAGCTAACTGGCTAACCGGCTAACTAGCTAACTAACTAACTAACTGGCTAACTAGCTATCTAACTGACTAACTTGCTAACCCGCTAACTAGCTGGCTAACTAACTAGCTAACTAGCTGGCTAACGAACTAACTGGCTAACTAGCTTACTAACTAGTATCCTAACTGACTAACTAGCTTACTAACTAGTATCCTAACTGACTAACTAGCTAACCGACTAACTAGCTAACGAGCTGACTAACTAGCCAACTAGCTAATTAGCGAACTGACTGACTAACTCACTAGCTAACTAGCTAACTGACTAACTAGCTAATTAGCTAACTGACTAGCTGACTAGCTAACTGTGTCAGACCCACCAGCCGAGCGTTCTCCTCCCTGTAGCTCGGCGCCACTTCCTGGTTGCTCATGGCCCGGGCCAGCAGACCTGTGGCGTAGACGGACAGAGGACGCTCTGCTTCCTGAGCCCAGCCGAACAACTTCTCTACCAGACCGTCCTGATGGACCAGAGACACAAAGACAGAGAGACAGAGACGCAGAGACACAGGGACACAGCATCAGCATCACAATAAATAAGAATTATATGCAAGCGTGAAGGAAGTTATCTATCTCTGCTATCACAGAGTAAACATGCGTAGCTAGCTAAATGCTAAAGTAAATCTAGCTTCAGCTGTGTACTCTGACATAAACACCTGGTTGTTATTACATGCTCTGATTTAATAAACATGTCATTAGCAGCATAGAGCTAATCAGATACAGCATGAACATGATGCTAACTCATCTATAAAACCTGTCAGATGATTAAAGTCTAAACCTCCAGCCTCTTAAAAGGACCCACGCGACCTTCAGACCAGATCCAGATCTTTAACGTGACCCTGCTCGCTACACTTCTCCTGGAAGACGACGGCGGAGTTCCAGACCCGGCATGATGTTGAGGAGGAGGCGACCGGCCGCCGTGTTGAGGTTCACTCTCTGCTGGTCATTATGTAGTTGTCCAACAGCTGGAAGACGTCCACAAAAAAAAACGTAATTATTTATGTAATTAAACGTACTCTAGCACCTGTCTGATATGTAATATTGGCTCATTTCAGTCTGTTTTTAAAGCAAACAGTTATAAATCAGCTGATCTTACAGCGTTAGTGAAGTCATCGTTTATAAAGAGCATCTTCAGGAGCTGTCCCCAGCCGACACTACTGCGATCCGCTCGTCTGCAGAGACGAAACACACACAAACAACAAACGTGACTTTAATGAGCGAGGGACAGAATCACCAGAGTAAAGGAAGCAGAGACAGTGAGTTAAATGGACAGGGACAGAACTGATCACCTGGATGCGGTCGTCAAAGGGATCAGGATCTGCTTTGTGATATTCTCCCGTCTCCCGTTCGATCAGCTCAGATATCCTGCAGACAAACAAACATTAGAGAAGCTGAGGACGTCCCGCGTTAACGTGAGAGTTTTTTTTTGTCTCTGTCTTCTGACCTGGTGAGGATGGACACCAGCGGCTCTGTGCTGCCACGCTGAGCCTCCTCCCACTCGTCCAGCAGAGAGGTGAGGTCCGACACCGCCTGCACCGCCATGGCCGCCGCCACCGCGTTCGACAGGGCCGACGACAAGGCGGCCGAGCGCTCCTCATCCGGGGAAGACATCGCTGCCTGAAAGACGAGGGGGACAGGAAGGGGACGGGTGGAAGAGGCGTGGACAGGTAAGGAATGATTCGATTAGAGGTTTATGAATGAACTGTTTCTACGTTTCAGCATAAAAACAGAGAAAGAGAAACAAACCAGACGCAAATATTAGTTTATGCAGGAAAATACACCAATATTACATATCAGAGGGAGTTATGAGACTCAGGTGTGGTTCAGGTCCTGGTTTAGTTTCATTTGTCTCAGTCTGATGTTGTGGACTAAGGAGCTTTGTCTCAGAGCTCAGAGAAAGAGTTGTTGTTGCTCATCAGGCTGGAAAGGGTTCCAGAAGCATCTCTAAAGAGTTTGGAAGCCACAAACCAAAGAGGAAGTTCACAGATTTATCAAAACTACACAATATAAAACACAATAAAATCACCTAAATCTAGTTTTTTTGACTTTTTTGGTTTTCTTTAGATGAAAAAATGCACGTAAAAGTAAAATATATCAAATTAAAACTTATTACACGGGCCTATGTTTAATTTCTATTACATATATTGAGACTTTACTCTTTAGATTAAAACATAAATAATAGATTTATCAAACTAAAACGGCCTAAATGGAAAAAAAAAAATCAAAAAAAATTGTTGGTTGATGTTTTGAACTACAACTCCCAGGAGGAAGTTCAACAGTTTTTCAAATTAAAACACATTGAACTCATCTAAACGCAGTTGTTATTAGTTATATGTTTATTTTTTGATTATTTTAGATAAAAAAGTAAAATGTTTATAGTA